>QKWP01000587.1:28277-58252 GCA_003550325.1 Gigaspora rosea
TTTTTTTTTATTTGGTGATCCGGGTTGAAATTTTTATGACACGGTCAAAACAATATGCAATCGTTAAAGATCTGCTAATCGTCATATATCGCATTTCAAATAATTGATTATAATCAATTTATAGATATATATCATTTCAAAATAATTATAATTATAATCGATTTATAGATATATAACGATTTAATATAAAAACATGATATATATCAATTATAGATATATATCGATTTTTATCCAATTTAATCGATATATAACGATATTATGATATATAACGATATTATGATATATAACGATATTATGATATATATCGATTATAGATATATATCGATTTTATCCAATTAATCGATATATAACAATATTTTAATCGATATATAACGATATTATATAATCGATATAAAACGATTAAGTGCTATATATCGATCAATATCTATGTATAAAATTTTCTGATGTATGGAGATGCTCAGTGGCGTACTTTAAAAATAAGTTATTAAAAAATAAATTGTTTAAATAAAATAAATAAAAATTTATATAAATAAATATTAATTTAAAAAAAAGAACCGTTAAATAAAAAATTAAAAATTTAAATTAAAATTATAAAAAAAAAGATTTCGCCAACCAATCAAATTTTTAAATCACATGTTTGTAACTCAAATTTACAAACTTATATTATGTGATCTTAAAAACTTGATTGGCTGGCAAAATTTTTGTGCGGTATTTTTTTTTATTTTTGTTCTTATTTTTTATTTTTTAATTTTTTTTGTATTATTATGAATTTTTTTTTTGATTTTTTACATTTTAAACGTTTTTTTTATTATTATAAATTTTTTGTATTTTTTTATGTATTATTATTTTTATTATTTATTTATTTATTTTTTTTTATTATTTGTTGTTATGAATATTCGAATGCGATTTTTTTATTCACGTTTATTTGTTTATTTATTTATTTATTTTTTTTTTAATTGTTTACTTTATTATTATTAATAATACTTTCGCTTTTTTTTTATTAATTGATAAATGGATAGTAGTTCCAAAATTACAAATAACATTCCACGATTCACGAATAACACATGCTAATTGAGAATCAACATAAATTAAGAAAGATGTGGAACATTATAATAATAAGGGGTTTCAGAATTAAAATTCGTAAATCTTATTTTGATAAAACAAAAAGACATATTTAATTATCAAATAAGAGATGTACAAATTTTATTTATTCTTTAATTAAAGTTCGAATAATACACTTATTTATATGGTCATTATTATAAATTATTTTATTGTTAATCGACACTGCTTCTAATATCGTTTTATTATTATTAAATAGTTTGTTGATCTGCATAATAAAAAATTTTTACTTATTTTGTCAAATGGGAGTCTCTAAACACTCCCATTTCATTTATCGATTTCAAAATTTTGATACAATAGAGTTTAAAGAGAGAAAAGGCCAATTATTAATTCTTAAAAAATGAGGGATGGCGATAATTACGAGTTTGATGTAATCATTCAGTATATTGGGGAATATTATGGTTGGTCATAATATTTTGTGGAGATAAATTGGCCCTTTTAATAGTTCAATAATGGGTTCAATTCATAATTTTAAGAAATACCTATTTGGGGCTTAATTTGTCGGCATTTAGGACAAGGTTGACTGGAGATGGTACGATCTTTTCAGTGAAAAATTATTATTCGGGACAAAGGGTTTAAATTTTTACATTGCAGACATTTAATTTGGATTAGTCAAAGGATGGAAAAGGCTAAAATTAGACTGAGGATTATTCCTAAAATTAGGGTAAGTAAAATGGTTGTTAGCATATTTAAAAATCATTATTTCCTTCTCCTTTCTCTTCCAAGAAATAATTTCTGGAATTCATCTAGATTTCTTTGTCTGGCCACTAATGACACCTGACAAATACATAAGTTAGAATAGAACATACAAAGTACAAACTTTATGCATAAATCATTTTTTTATATTAACAATATAGAGTTACTTTATTTTGATTGATGCATTAATATAAATATCTTATCTAGATATAACCGTTATTTGAATAAGATATAAAACCAGTTATTAGATTTTGTTAAAGATTACAACCTTTCGGATAAAGAGTTATCCAGGTACGAGCACTAACTTCAATAAGATAATCACAAGTATGGTATTATAATAATCAGCAATTTATATGTTCAATAGACAGAAAATACTACGTTAAATTTTCTGATTGATAAATAGCATGATGGATGGACGTTTGTGCTTTAATATAATAGATTTTTATTAAAATTTTTTTTTTAATTTATTTAGCAGGCCAGTTTCAGAGTTTAGTACAGTTTTGGCATATTGGTATTGTTTCGGGTTTTAGGCAAGTTTCGGCCAAGAAGATCATGCCTGAAACTGGTAATACCAGTTTCGGTTTCGGTTAATCTGGAACTATATAGTTTCGGGCAGCATCATTAAATATAATCTATGTATTAGGCCATGCAAACTAATAAAATTGGTTCTTATAACCCAGCTGGGTAACTTTTTTTGAAAAGTTAAAAATTTTTGTTATAATAAAATTTTTTTTGAAAAAAAATTTTATAAAATTTTTATATTAATTCGTGATCCATATACCAACTAGTGAAAATATATAGTAAAATATGGGGAAATTAATTAGTGTTTTTTCAAATTTCAGGAATCTGGCACTGTCAGAGCAATAGCGACTTTTTTTACTAAGCTAACCTTTCTTCTCTATTAAACGAAAGTTGTAGAGCACATTCTTGCGATTCTAATGGTGGTAAAATCATTAAAATTGGCTCAGTAGATCATAAGATATCATTAATTAACTTTTCGCGACCATATAAAGTTCCTATATAAACAATAATATTGTTTACATAGGAACTTTATATGGTCGCGAAATGTTTTTTAACGATATATTGTGATCTACCGAGCCAATTTTAATGATTTTACCACTATTAGAATCGCAAGAATGTGCTCTACAACTTTCGTTTAGTAGAGAAGAAAGGTTAGCTTAGTAAAAAAAGTCGCTATTGCTCTGACAGTGCCAGATTCCTGGAATTTGAAAAAACACTAATTAATTCCCCCCACATTTTACTATATATTTTCACTGGTTGGTATATGGATCACGAATTAAAAATATTTTTAAATATAATATTTTTTGCTAGCTGGCCGGGTCCTATTTGCTTGTCCCATGTTATAAGAACTAACTAATTTAATTTGCGTGGCCTTACATGTAAAATTTAATGCTAAACAACTTTTTCTAAGTTAAAAAAGTAGATTGTTTTAGTAAAAAAAAGTTTTATATGTACTAACTTTGGAAAATTTTGATTTTTCTTATAAAATGTTTTTTTTTACTTAGAGAATATATCTTTATGACTTAAAAAAAGTTGTTTAGAATAAAATTTTACATTATTAGTTATAGGACATGTCCCCTTAAAATAGCTTTGAAATAAGTTTATAATAAAAATTATAATAAAAACATATGAATTTACTATAAACTTTGGGCTGAAGATCCTTTTCGGCTTAACTAATTAACTTAAAATTAAATTTTATAAACATATAGAACAAGAAAAGAAGAAAAATTTGAACTTAAAAACTGAATTGAAATTTCATCAATTTTGTACTTTTTTAAAATATAACTTAGCCAAAAACAAAAATTTACTAATTTTAAATAGCAATTATGTGTAAAATCATGCTCTGAACAAGTTTACTTATGCGACCAAAGAAGGTTACCTTGTAAGAAAAATGTGTTTGCTATATGCTAAAGTTAAAAATTTTTAGTTTGCAATATAAAACCCCTTTTTTTGTCAAGATAACCTGCTTTGGGCCTCTAAGTAAACTTGTTCAGGGGGTATTTCTTTTTTCTCTAACTTTAACCCTATTTTTCACCCAGTAAAAGTCTAAAAAAACGCGTTTTGACCTTAATTTGAGTAGAAATACCCCTGAACAAGTTTACTTAGAGGCCCAAAGCAGGTTATCTTGACAAAAAAAGGGGTTTATATTGCAAACTAAACATTTTTAACATTAGCATATAGCAAACCTATTTTTCTTACAAGGTAACCTTCTTTGGTTGCATAAGTAAACTTGTTCAGAGCACGATTTTACACATAATTGCTAATTTAAAATTAGTAAATTTTTGTTTCTGGCTAAGTTATATTTGAAAAAGTACAAAATTGATGAAATTTCAACACGGTTTTTAAGCTCAAATTTTTCTTCTTTTCTTGTTTTATTTGTTTGTAAAATTTAATTTTAAGTTAATTAGTTAAGCTGAGAAGGATCTTCAGCCCAAAGTTTATAGTAAATTCATATGTTTTTATTATAATTTTTATTATAAACTTATTTCAAAGGGACATGTTCTATGACTGTTATATAAAGCTACACAAATTAAATTAGTTGGTTCTTATAACATGAAACAAGCAAATAGGACCTGGCCAGCTAGCAAAAAATGTTATATTTAAAAAATTTTTAATATAAAAATTTTTATAAATTTTTTTTTCAAAAAAAATTTTATTATAACAAAAATTTTTAACTTTTCAAAAAAAGTGTCCAGCCGGATTGTGAGAACCAATTTTATTAGTTTGCATGGCCTAATGTGCTATTTTATATATATTTTATACTTTATTAAGTAAAATTTTAATTTTTAAAAAATAATATTTTTTGCTTATAAAATCATGTGATTTGATTGGTCAAAGCAAGGGGTGCAACATGTTGTAGGTGTGATATGTCACAGGTGTAACAAATTTATTTTCCTTTTTTAAATTGATTTATTAATTATTAAAACTTGGAACATAGTTGGGACACTTGGAATACTAAGATGTTGGGATGTTGGGACATAGCAAAAAAAGTCTGGGACAGCGAAAATGTACAATACTGTGGGTACCTGTGAGTTTTGTGAGCTGGGCTAGAGCATCAAATTTTGAGCACCAGGTTAAGGATAAGGGCTCAGGAGTCAAACTCTTACACAGACGAATAGGGCTAGGGTATTGCTATTACTTGGCTCTACCCAGTCCATGCGGAGGCCTAATTACAATCAATATTACATAATAGATCAATCAGAATCTGATAATTTTGGTATCATACAATTTGTCTTATTGAAATAAATGGAATAGTATCAAATTTGGTTAATTCTAATTATTTGGTCACAAAATATTGCTCATTAAATTTATTTAAAAATATGTTCTTAATTTAATATAGTGTTTCTAATTGACACATTAATGATATCTTGCTATTGATCAGAACCACATAAATTTGGTACTATTCAATTTGTCTTATTGAAACAAGTCAAATAGTACCAAAATCATGCGATTCTAATTAATAGTTCATGAAGTATCATTATTTAACCAAAATTAGCTATTCAAACCAATTTTTAAAATTAATATAAAATAGCGAATAACTCTTGATAGATTAGTTTGATTGTAATGATTTTGTCCAAACTAATTACTTAAAGAAACGATTTCAAGTCTTACCTCAACATTTAAAAAAAAAAAAAAAAGAACCGATTTCAATGAACACAAAATCATTAAAATCCAATCACAGAGTCACAATATTATTAGAGTTTTTATATTATTTTTGATGAAATTAAATTAATTGATAATCCAAATAAGATCTGTACTATTATCATATTGGAACAATAATAAATTTTGGAGATAAAGGGAGCACTAGATACTACCTGATTTCTTAGGGTGAGGAGGTCTCTGGTCTAGTTAGTAGGGTTCCGCAATTTGATTTGATTTTCAAATATTTGAATCAAATATTTGATCAAATTCAAATTCAAATTTGACTATATTTAATTTGATCAAATTCAAATATGGTCAAATTTGATTTGATTTGGCAAATATTTGATTTGATTTGAAAATTACTATTAAAAATTCAAATTCAAATAAATTCAAATTCAAATATTTGAATCAAATTAAATTCAAATCAGGATCAGTTTGATTTGATCAAATTCAAATTGATCAAATATTTGATTTGATTTGGATTTGAGGAACCCTACTAGTCAGGTTACTATATATCTTTTATTCTGATTGGCTAATACAACAGTGTTGGTATTGAATGATGTTCAAATAAATTCAATTGGATTTTTGGACATTTGGACATTGGATAATGTCTAATTTGTCCAATTAATTTTAATAATTTTTTGGACCATTGGGTATTGGACAATGTTCAATAAAGTATTAAACTAATTAAACATATGTTCAATTATATAAATTGGACATATGTCCAATTGTCCAATAATTTTATTGAATAAAATTTAATACATAATATAAAAATAGGGAAAATTTTCAAAAATTCAAATCCAAAAAATCTTACAATAATTTGATTTAACACAAAAAATAATATACTGCCTTACAATATATACTTATTTGTCTAGTGAAGCTAAATTACTATTATTTGAAATATTATATATCTATATATTGTCCAATAAATCATAATATTCAATTAAATCATTTGGACAAATTGGACATTGTCCAAATGTCCAAATGTCCAAATTGTCCAAATGTCCAAATGTCCAAATTGTCCAAATGTCCAAATGTCCAAATTGTCCAAATGTCCAATATTGTAATGTCCATCTCTAAATACAACATATTATTTATACTAGAAAAATAAAAACTATTTAGGATTTAAAAGACCAAATATAAGCCAATAAACATTAGTTGAATTGTTTTGATTGTTGTTTTTTTACATTATACCTGATTTAGCCAATCAAATTCATAATTTGCAAACATACACACAAACCAGGTGCCCTTTAGACAATAATATATTTTTAAAAATACTATAGTCGGTACCACCTAAAGCCAACAACTTTTTATATATAGGCGCCAATTTTTTAGCTGCAGTGTAATATGATTAACCAATAAAAATGCAAAAAAATTTAAATTTTATTAATAAATTTTAAAATTTTGTTAATAAAATTAAATTTTGTTATGTTTTTTTTATATATAAGCGCCAAATTTTTAAACTATATATAACTTTAAATTGATATAAACTTTTTAAAATAAGAAATACTAAAAATTTTATTTGTAGATTTGATAGTTTAATCAAAAAGCTATTAAATTTATAAAAACTTTTTTTTCAGTTTATTTTATATAAAAAAAAATATAAAAGTTTAAAATTTTATAGTTAAAAGTTGATGGCTTTTCATGATAGCAACTGTATATATAAAAATTTTGTTAGTTAATAAATTTTGATATACTGGTCCAATTTGTATGATTTAACTACCAAAATGATCCTCTCTTTGAGAGGATTCTAAAAGCCCAAAATCATAAGAATCTAACTATAGAATTATAAAATCGATATAGATTTGTGTATTATTACAATATATGATATATTTTATTTATTTAATAAATTCCATATATAGGGGCATCCATAAATAACATTATGTACCCCCTTTACTATATAAAAAAATTTCAAAATCTATATATTTATATATAAAATTTTGCAAAAACTTGAATAACTTGTGACACAGTAATCCAATTTGGATAATTTAGGTACCATCCGATTCGTCTCAGTAAGACGAATCCAAAATACCAAAATCATGTCATTTGGATTACTGGATCAAAAGATATTCGCAAAAAACTATTGATTATATAGTACTTATATAGTAACTTTATAAGAAAAAATATGACCAATAGTATTTGGCCAATAACTTTTGAAACAGTGATCCAAATGAAATGAAATTGGTACCATTCGACTCCTCTCAATGAGACGAATCGAATAGTACCAAAATCATTAAATTTGGACCACTAAATCAGTTTTAGACAATTTTTTCTAAAAAAATTATGTTATATTTTTTTGACCTCTCACCCTACTTTAAGAGGAAAACATTATCTTTTACCCAACTCTCTCTCTTGTATAAAGTTATTTCTGGATACCTCCATATAGTAATAATGCACAAATTTATATCGATCTTATGATCCTGTGATTAGATTCTTGTTATTTTGAGCTTGTTAAAATCCTCTTTTTGAGGTGATCATTTTGGTAGTTAAATTACCCAAATTGGACCAGTGGATTAAAAATTATTTATTATATTTTATATCTGATCTACTGGTCCAATTTAGATGATTTAACTACCAAAATGATCCTCTCAAAAAGAGGATTCTAACAAGTTCAAAATTACAAAAATCTAATTACAGGATCATAAGATCGATACAGATTTGTGTATTATTACTATATAGTATTTATTTAATAAAACTATATAGTAATAATAAACAAATTTATATTGATCTTATGATTCTGTAATTAGATTTTTGAGGGTTTGGGCTTGTTAGAATTCTCTCTTTGAGAGGATCCTTTTGGCAGTTAAATCATCCAAATTGGACTAGTAGATCAAAAGTTATTAACTATTAAAGGTTATAAATATTTAATATATATGAAATTTGATTGGCTATTAAATCAGTCAGGTAGGGAGAAGGGAGTAGGCTATATAGTAAATGAAAATCAGGTAATTTTGGCACTCCCCTAATAGCAAATTATATTTATATAATTACTGCCTTTATACTATATGTCTAAAAATTCCATTAAAATTTCGCTAGTTCAATGTATTGATTTTTTTTAAAATAAGTTGTATAATTATTATTCTCTTTATATATTTTTTTAAACATATATATATTAAAGAAATTTAAAAATACTATCTTGATTTGTAATAAATAAATAATAAAAATTCTAATTATTCATAACATTGATTGGTTCAAATTCCAAGTATTTTGTAAAAACATTGCTCTAATTTGAGAAAAAATTTTTTAATATTATTATAGGCATACCGGTAATTAGTGTAAATAAGAAAAAAATAAACAAAATATTTTGCTCTGAAATTTTGAAACTTCAGTATAATTAACTCTGAATCAGAAAAGAAAACAATAATAGTGATACTTAATAAAAATACTGTTACAGCTTCATAATCTTTAGCTTGATTAACTTGGATCAAAGAGAAGAAAAGTAGTTAGGGTGGGACATAAGGGCACAGGCATGCCTATAGGTATGAATTTTTTCTATATGTCTATATAGGCATCTATATATAATTATATAAATGAACTAATCTTTATAATTAGTTTTTTATTTTATTTATATTAAGAGTGTTGCTAACTTGCCCCCCTAGTGATGTAACTACCCTATAATTTACCAATTAGGTCGCAGGATCTTGTGTAACAAATAAAGAAAATTTTAAGAAAATTTAGAAAAAAATCAAAAAATTATCAATATCGCAAAATTTTATTACAAAAACTAGCTTTGGGCTATTAAATAAAAGTTTTTGGCATTTAATTTTGCATATAAATAATCAATCCATCCTCTAACTTAATATACCTATACCCTTACCCTAACCCTAATCTTTAAAAGAATAATTTTTTATATAAAAAACTTCTATAAAAATAAAGGGTGGTTAAAATTTATAACTTTAACCAGGTGTTAAAATTAGTTAAATTCTTATATTAAATATAATTTCAATAAATTAATTATTTTATAAATAAAGTTATTGTTTTATTTGTTTTAGTTTTTTTAAAATAAAGTTATTTTTTTATTTGTTTTAGTTTTTAATAATTATTAAAAAATAAATTATAATATAAAATAAGAAAATATCATTTTAGTACTATAATACCCGACCAATTACACTCTAACTCTAGCAATTGCCCACTGATAGGCCAAGCCCTTCGAAAAATTAGCATTTGGTCCATAATGTGGATCAAATACAGTACACCTACAAACAATATTTTAACCATCCAAATCTAGGTGAGTCTTGACCACTCTAGTAGGTTTAGGTCACAGATAAATTAGTCTGAGCTTCTATTCTTGCATATAATTTATATGTATTTGTCCTTGTACAATTTAAGTTTTTCACATTATATGTAATTATTTATATAAATTACCCAATAAAGATATAAGCAAGGCCTCACCTTAAAAAAAAAAAAAAAAAAGCACTATAATACTGTAATGCTACTCTATATATAATAAATAAAATTAGTATAACAAGTAAATCAAAACAATATTTATCAAAACAAAAATTAAATTTTTTAATAGAGAATAAAGTTAAAATAAAAGATTAGAATTAGATAGTATTTATAGTAAAATTTAATAAAAAAATAATTTTTTTTATTAATGTTCAAATAATAGTTTTTTAGAAAAATTTTAAGCTATACTAATTTTTTATTTGTATTATACAAACCTAATCTGTATGTTACACCTGATCTTAAATTTTAATTCATTAAAATGTTCTAGTACTATATGCTATAGTATTATAAATTAAATAATTTAAAAATTTTTGGTTTTTTTAAAAAAATAAATATTTTTGAATATGCCTATGGGCATGTCTAGGCATGTCTCAAGCTCTGTTTTATGCCCATATTTGGCATAGCTAAATTTTTTTATGCCCTTTATCCTAAAAGTAGTGCATTTATTAAGTTTTTTGCAAGAGCAAATCGTAACTTTTTAAAGCTTCTGCATAATTAATTTAAATCAGCAGAAGAGCAAAAACACTTATAAAAATACAGTTCAAAACCCTTGGAACTTGGTTTAATTGGTTTTGTTGAGAATAAAGGGAAATTTTGCAAGAGCATCCTTCTGGCCTCAATTGGTCCAATGCTCTTTACTAGTATGACTAATGTGATTCTTGTAGATCAAAATATACTTTCTATTATTCTTCTACAGTAAGTGATCACTTTATAAGAATTAGGGTTTCACAATTTGATTTGATCATCAAATATTTGAATCAAATATTTGATCAAATTCAAATTCAAATTTGACTATATTTGATTTGATCAAATTCAAATATGACCAAATTTGATTTGATTTGACAAATATTTGATTTGATTTGAAAATTACTATTAAAAATTCAAATTCAAATCAAATTCAAATTCAAATATTTGAATCAAATCAAATTTAAATCAGGGTTAATTTGATTTGATCAAATTCAAATTGATCCAATATTTGATTTGAATTTGAGGAACCCTAATAAAAATATAGCTTGGTTTAGAAAGTGTCTTTTGAATCATGCGATTTTTGACCAATCACAATTGGCATTCTCATGATTCTAAAAGGCAGATAGAACGATTTCCTTGTTTGTATAACTTAGGCAAGTTTCGATCAAGTTAGAAAGAATTATTGGTATATGCAAGTATGGTTTTTTCAAATATCACAGGGTGCGAAGTTTTATTACTATAATTAGAAGGATTTAATATATCTACTGTAAAATTTTTGTAAAACTTTTATATGTAACGTGCATTACATTTTTGTGTAATATTTTTTTTTAGTTGATATACTTATATAAGAAATAATCTAAATTTATCCTTAAAAATTGGGCAATTAAATGGGTAAAACAATTTTAATATAAAGTCCTATAAGTATAGAGAATTAGTTTATATATTTACTATATCTGTATCTGTCCCGTGAATACTAAAAAAAAATAGCTAATATTCAATAAATTTCTATAAACTTATATACTGTACTGTACTATTAATTTAATCGCAAATCAATCTTTTTTAGGAATAGTCCTAAATATTTTTGTGTCACTTAGGGGAGTAACAAAAATCAGGTGATTTTTTAGGGGGGGAGGGGGGTAAAAAAAGTTGAAATTATATATAAGAACCTGACTATTTATATATTGAGAAAGAGGGGGGGGTAGGCCTCTGATAAAAAATAATCAGGTGATTAATGACACTGCCCTTATCCTCGCAAGCTCTCCATTTTACATAATGCCAGAAGTAGTATACAATGACTATTATGACTATTGTTCTATTAAATTTTTAAATAGCGATGTTTTACGTTTTATAAATCACACATCAGATAACCAGTGGATTTTACAAATACTAAAATTTTAAACTTTAAACCACATGTTTTTTTTTTAAATTATTTTGGGTAAAAAAATTTTTTTTATATTATAAACTTTACCATCACATATATATTCGGGCTAAATCAATTTCCAAAATCCAAAATATTTCATCAATAGAAATAATTTCATTAAAATGAAATAGCTTTGGTTTAACATGTAAAATATATTTCACGATGCAACTCCTTATTTATTGTTTTCTCAATTCTACAATCGTTTCCAACACTGTACACACCCATACAACCCCATATCTTTACAGATCCCCACCAAATCTTACTGTTAGCTTTACATGCTACGGTAATAAGGGCAATTTGGATCTTTTCAACTCAATTCTCTTCCATCTGTGCCAAAAATTTTGAACTTCGATTCATTTTAAAAAATTGCTTTTCGCTAATCTTCGACGGTCCAATAACGCGAATTGTCTTTGCTTGTTTTTGTCCAGTGGATGAGATAGAGGTTTTTTTCTTTATTCTAGAATTAATGCGCAATGAACTGTGCTTGTGGTTTATATATTTTTGGAACAAATACATTATACGAATGATACCAAATTACTGAGCTAAGTTTGCTGATCATACGATTTGTGAAAAATAAATTATCGTGATCTAAAAAAATTTTAAACGAAGTGGAACTGGAACAATAATTATGATAGTTACCGTAGAGAGTTCTTTAAGTGGTGCTTCTAGTTTGGAAGAAAAGTTGCGACAATAGAGAAATGACACCTATTTCAAATTGTATGAAATTGCTATGTTTTGGGGAAATAAAGTTATGACAATGACAGGTACAATACTTATTTTAAAACATTTAATTTGTCTAAGAAAAATTCATTGATATAAAATATTTCTTTTAATAGGTGGCTTGAACGATACTTTGACTGGCGCAAATACATTATAACATGGGTCAATATTAGAGATATTAAATTGCTCAAGCAGTTTGGTTTATGCTTGAAGCATACTTGCTTGGATACGGAAGCAGACTGAACTGGTTTTTACAAACCAGTTAATATAAGCATGCTTTATATAAGTAAACTTGTATAATAAAAATATCAAAATTGCTCAAGCAATTTAGTTTATACTTGAAGTATTCTTACTTTGATACTAAAACAAATTAAAACTGGTTTTTATTAAAATTGTTTAAAAATACCAAAAAACTAAATTCCAATAGTACTATAGCCCAATATATAAAATATTAAAAGAACAATTATACCAATATATTAAATATATTATTAATTTAAAATTTATATTTTAAAAAAAACTCAAAATAATTATAATTTCGAAGAATTAAATTTAATATTATTTTGAAATAATAATTCTAGTTTTATTATAAAAACTAAGTTAGAATAAGGTTAGATATTAGCATATTATAGTTATTTTGATTTTAATTTGGTATTTGATATTTAGAAAATATTCAGAATTATGTATTTACAGGATTGTGATTTTCAGAATTGTAATTATTCAGAAGTTATTAAAATATATAAAAAATTATTTATAAAAATTTTCAAAATTTGATCTAGTTAGTTTATGAGAACCAATAATTAACTTTGTATAGCTATTGTAACAAAAATTTAATTGTTAAATTATTAACAGATGAAGCCAATAAATATGTATTCTGGAATTTATTTGAAGCATATTTGCTTTGAACAAATTTAATTAAGCTAATTTAAATCATATTTGCTTTTGAGCAAATTTGAAGCATAATTGCTTTAAGCAGGTTTGAAGCATTAAAAGCATATTTGCTTTTAAGCAGTGCTTAAAAAATTTATAAGCAAACTGTAAAACTTTGTGCTTGGAACCTGCTTGAGCAGAGTTTATATAAGCATTTTAACATCCCTAGTCAATATGTCAGTGCTCAAAAATTAAATATGGAATCTTATAGATTCGAGCGCTGTATGCCGATTTCTAACTGCAAAGTGTTGCATGAGTATGAATTAATCAACAAATGTTTCATCGCAATACGTTAGCAATGTATGTCTTAATTTTGATAATACTAGCACTCGCTTACACTTAACTTAGGGTGGTTGGCAAGCTAGGCTGGCAAGCTTTTTTTTTTAGCTTGCCAAATAATAATGACAAAACTCTCGCCATTATTGTCTCGCCAAGCTTACCAACTCGCCAGATAGTTTGCCAACCACCCTAACTTAATTACACAATATCATTTTTAGATTAAAAATGGAAAAAGTACCAAGAAGTATTAGATATTCTTGATGATGAAAATCCATTTCTTGATAGAGGTTCGTTGACATGTAAAAAAAAATAAACTCACATAAATTAAAACTTATATGTAAACGTGTAATTTTGTTTGTAGATTATAATTCGGTTGACAAAAACACTGAAGGAGGGATTAGTGTGAGTCTTTCATATAAATAACTTTGTGAATTATATATAATTTTTAATATGTTTCACTAAATATATTCCTACTGTTCCTGCTTACATTAGCTTGAAGCTTCCATTTGCTATCTACGTGGGGTTGCATACTCTCAACAGTCTGACCTCGACAACGCTAAACAGTGGTTTAAAATGTTTTGAGGTGTGCCGATGTCTCTTATTTAATTTATTTTTAAATTAATAAATTTAAAAATGCTATTTATGCAGGCATTTAATGAACTAGTCATAAATAACATGATGACAAGTAAAGAAGGTAAATTCAACGCGTAAACATGTGCTTTCCGACTGTATCCAAACGTTTGTTTACCTGATTAAGCTCTTCAATTATATATAAAATGGGACTTTGTTAATTCATTAAAATTCGATGAACAATTAGAATATGAAGAAGCATATTTTATTAAAATGAATTACATTTCAATGCTGAAGAAGGTTTGCTATCTATCCGAACACTATTAGACCTTTTATTTAGCAGATATAGTATGTTTCACCATCTTGTTATATGTTAAATAGTATGAACACGTAATAGAAATTCAAGAAGCACGATCAGAATGAGAAAATAAATTTCAACTATCAAACAATGCAGATATATTATTAAGTCATGCAGATGAATTATATACTCAATGTCTATTCAAAGAATGCCTTGAAGTCACGACTAAGTATATATTTAATGGATATTTATTGTAAAAGATTTATTTCTTAATATTTTAATTTAAAAAAAAGATTGCTTGAATTTGATATGTACAACCAAGCGTGTCTTCCTATTCACATTGTGTGTCTCCACGAGTTGCGTGAGAAAAACAAATTATTCTTGTTTGCTCACGAACTTGTTGAACACTCCCCTCACGTGGTTTAGCGTTGGTTGCTATAACTTTCTGATTGATCAGAATGACGAAGCGAGAAGATATTTTACGTGGGTAAAATTTTCATTTTAACAAATTTTTCTAACTTTATATTAAATAATACAATCTTTTAATTCCGTTAAATTACTTTATTAAAAATATCCATATTTAGCAAGGCATATACTATGGATTCTCATTGCGGGCCAACGTGGGTAGGATTTGGATATGCTTTTGCTATAGAATCAGAGCATGATCAAGTAATAACAGCTTATTCTACAGCAGCAAAATTATATCCAGGGTATTGTTTTTATCTGTGCTTTAATATAAACCGATAATTATTAACATTTTTTTATAATCATATAATTAGTTCGCATCTCCCGACTCTTTTCATTGGTATGCAACATCTTCAAGCCAAAAATCTTCTGTCTGCTGAAGAATATCTATTGACAAGTTCCCAAATCTGTGAGAGTGATCCATTGGTATTAAACGAGTTTGGTGTGCTTTATTTTCAAAAGTTCAAGTAAGTAATATATTATAGTATATTAAATGATTTAAGTTTGCTTCTTAAAACAATTCTTTATCAGGTATGCCCAATCAGTTGATTCCTTTACAAATGCACTTAAGGTAGCAGAGGAAACAAATGTCGGTCACAAGTATAGGCCATGCGTTCAGGCAGCTTTGGTAGTTATCTATACCTTATTATAACTTAAACCGATTTATTTTTTATTCTTTTAATCATAATTTTTTGATCATTTTTTTCCTAGCGAGTTGGATATCGCGAAATCATAATTCCAAAAAGTAGTCTCTATGTCGCCACCAAGTGTGGATGCATTAACTGCATTAGGATACATTTATCATGTGAAGGAAGAATTTGAAGAGGCTATCATGTATTATCATGAGGTTTTATATCAATTTTATATTATAATTTCATAGTTTTGACTCATGGATTATTAACAATATCGAACCTATAATTGGTAGGCATTAGGTATATGTCCTTACGATCCGATTACACATAATCTTTTGAGTTCATGTCTTAAAGAAATGGTCCATTGCTAAGAGAATTTTTAAAGTAGGCTAGGGATTTACATTATTATAGTAGCTTGAAATATGATCGATTAGTGTTTGCGGTTTTTTTATAAAACGGTTGATAAAAAAGAATAAAAAAATTATAAAAATTGATTCAAAATAACGGAATAATTATTAAACAATAAAAACAGAATTAATATAAATAACAATAACAAACTCATATTTGTTTGAGAAATTTTGAAGATTTATATTTCGCAAATTTAATATTGTCATTCTCGCGCATTTATTAAAAATAAAAGTTTAGTCATTTTTAAAGTCAGAGACATTGCCGTAAAAACTTTATTATAAGCAGTTTTATTTTCACGATTATATTCACTTATTCACTTAATAAATACATTTATTTACATAATAATTGAACTATTAAAATAATTTTCTTTATTTAAAAATTTCTTTTATTTTACAGGATACTTAGTTTCGTCAAAAAAAAAAAAAAAAAAAANAGTTTCGTCAAAAAAAAAAAAACAAAAAACAAAAAAGCTATTTGTCCTAGTCACCACGTAGAGGTGTATCCTATGACTAGGAAATGTCTCGACAAAGAACACGTAAAAACCCAAGTGAGCTGGGAATTTATCAAACCTCAGTTTTTTCGAGCAAAAACTAATTAGATAACCCCTGCCGCTTGTCGGTTTGTGCTTTGAAGTTCAGGTTAACGAAAACATGACCTGCTCGAAGGAACACGAGAAAAAAAAATGTCTTGACAAAGAACGCGCAAAAACCCAAGTGAGCTGGGAATTTTATCAAACCTCAGTTTTTTCGAGCAAAAACTGATTAGATAACCCCTGCCGCTTGTCGGTTTGTGCTTTGAAGTTCAGGTTGACAAAAACGTGTCCTGCTCGAAAGGAACATGAGAAAAAAATAAACAAACAAAAAAATATAGTCAATAACAATAATATTGTAATATTTTAAAAAATATTCCAATGTTCTTTGAAACAGTTGGGATCAAAGATATAACCTCTGGTTGGGATATTCTCAAAGAGCACAAAATATTTTTAAAATATTGCAGCATTTCTGCTAAAAACTTCAAGAACGGGTAATAAAATGTGTTAAATTAATAACGTATATTATGGGTAACGAGAAAAAACGATATGGTATCAAAAAAAAACGGATATTAAGGAAAATTAAAAAGTAAAAGGGAGAACGTAGCTAGTAGTGCATAGTGCAATAGTGAGTAAAAGGTTGAAAAGTGACCCCTTATATATCTTTTTTTTTTTTATCTGCCAACGCGTACGCGTATTGCCTAATTAATCTGCTGATCTGCTGATCTACGATTAGGTGTAACGTAACATGATCACAGATCAGTTTCAGGGGTTCGTTTTAAATAGTTTTGCTGCGCCACAGACCTTGGAATACAGGCTAACAATGACGTCATAAATTTTAGACATTTTGAGTGACAACACCAGTATAGTCATTATTACTTATAATAGAATGTAAATGGTTTTATAGCGATAAAAGATATTTTGCTTCATGTTTGATAAACCCAAGTGATAAAATTAGGGAATTTTGCATATTTTCGGAGTGATTAATCTGAAAAGCATAATAAAATAAGATATTTTTAAGCTCATAAATCTTTGCAATTAACGTGTTTAAAGTTAGCACATCGTTAACTTAAAGTCAAATATGTGAATTCAAAAAAAACAGCACAAGGATTGACAATAATTGCACTTGAAACATTAATTGATTCACAAAAGAATTTTTTAGAGTAGTTAAAATGATTTATTCATATTCTAATATATCATTTAACAAGTTTTATAAATTAAAGCAACTTATTGATATATCGAAAAAAATAGCGAAAATTTATAAAGCAGGTTCATGGAGATTTTCATACCAGCAACCAGCAAAATCAAATAATAAAGGTTTAATATTATATTACAGATCTGAAATCGACAAGCGAAAATTTTTTTGAACGCACTGAACAGCGTTGCGCTAAACAGTTCTATCAAACTGACCTTCAGCCGCAAATTGAGCATGCGCTGAGTATAGTATAAAATATTACAATCTTTTGAAATTTGTTAAATATCAAATTTCCATCCAAAATTCTAAAAAAGCAAACAAAATTTCTACATAGAAAAGTATTATTAGTGTAGTATCAAATGTTATTAATAAAAAGCCAATTAAATATAGTACTGTAATAGCTTAAACCGGAAATTTAAGTTTTCAAAATTTTTTGGAGCATTTTTATTTTTTAATTGATAGGTTAGAATTTTAAGGTTTTTTGATAATATTATTTCAATTTGATCCCTGATTTTTATCTTCCAGCTTCAGCGGCATTTATATTTCAAAGATCTGCCTCAACGCCTTTCGTAATAAAATAGTTTATTGAAAATTCTTGTAATATTGATCCAAAGTTTTTCTACAATTGTGATTAAAATCTAATCATAGGTCGATAAAGTATCTTGAGTTACATTTAAAGACAGATAAGTTCAGTTTATGACACGCAACTTGGATATGGGTCGAATCTTTTCACAAGATAATTTCAGTTTATTTTCAATATATTTTCTTGTAGAGCTAGAAACATGACTAAATTTGCATTTCTATTGGCTAAGCAGACGGTCTTAACCGGACTGAATACTGTTAGAAACTGGTTTAGTAAGAACCTTGGTCTGGTCCATGGTCTGTTGCTCTTTTGAACTAAGACCGGACTTTAACATCCCACTAGACTACAAGCACAATTATATTATAATCTTTTTTTTTTTTTTTTGGGCCTGAGGGTGTGATTATAACGAGGGATGATTATATTATATTTTTTCGGTGATCTGCCGGGTGACTTTTTTAGCTGACCCGTGTGAAAATTTTTAGACGTGATTCTCATAAAATTTTAATTTTACATGATAATTTAATTTGTTTTTTAATATTGTATAATTTAATTTTTTTTTTTTTTTTATTGTACCATTGGTCTAAATTCAACAAAAAAATAACCATTAGCAAGAAATTATATAATATGAATAAATATTAGTAAACTCTGTATAAAAATAACTTACTTATATTCTCTTAATATCTAAAAAAAAACATTTTATCAATATAAATTCATGTCTATTTATAAAACTTTTTAACTTAAAAAAACTTACCACCGGTACACTAGTACATGGAATCATTCCAACTTCTGTTATAACAGTTGTAATATATTTGGAAGGTGTTAAATCATACAATAGATTTAACAATTTCAAATCAGGCTTATTAAGCCATTCAGATAATAACCCAGGCTTTGGAGTTAAGGTAGTAGAAATATTCACTATATCATTAGGATTACCTTGTTCATTCATTACGAAGGAATCTAATTGAACCTTATCTGTAAACTTATAAGTCTCACAACAAATAATAACCGGAATGTTCTTTTCTTTTGCCATCATTGCAACCATTGCAGTACCTACACGTGAATAAAGTGCACCATTCGACATGAAAGCATGCGCACCCAAAAAGACTTTTGAAACATCCCTCATTGCAAATCCAACAGCATGAAGAAAGGCATACGTGCAGTTAATACCGGCATTCACAAGACAATTCAAAAGTTTTTTACCTTTAAATAAAAATTATAAAAATTAATATTTAAATATAATAAATATATACCGTAAATTCTCGAAATAGTGGGCATCTGCGCGCTATTTCAAGTATGCCCATAGCGTTATTTTGAAATTGGTTAAATTTTTGAACTGTGTATTAAGGTCAATTTGCTTTAATAAATTAAACTATGCAAGTAACATGATATTAATGCATAAGGGGTGCGCGTTATTTCGGGACGCGCATGGGCGTTATTTCGAAATCTCCTGTGCTATTTTTAGGGTGCAAAATAACGCTCATGCCCGCTATTTCGAGAATTTACGGTAATTGTATTTTATGAGAATTACCCTCAAGTCTTGGTCTTGAATCGATAATAATGACTTTAAATTTTATTCCTTTCGTGTGCGCTTCCAATAACAATTGCTGCACAACTGATGATCTGGATTAAAACTATATTTCAATTTTTGAATATATCAAATATAATTGACATAAGAAAATTAGAAACAAAAAAATTTTTTTCTGACTAACCTAGCATATGTCAATATTACATCACCATCCTGAATTTTTTGTAATCCATATTCAACAATTACACGATCAGCAACCGTAATACTATCACGAATAAAGTTATCGATTTTTTCGCATAATAGTTTTTTTGCCTATACCAATTAAATTTATTCAACGATTCTACATAATTATAACGTGATAGTAATAATATAAGTACATAATCATACTTCATCATCGGACATTTCAATATCAATTGTGGATATCTCCCATTTGAGGTGCCGGATTGCATTACCCATTCCCACGGACATTGGTCGAGCATTTACCAGATATGTAATTTGAGGTGAAAGATGAGTAGGTAAATGACGCGAAAGTGTTGTACCTTCTGGCGTTTTGTAATCCTGAATGACCTATTTAATTATTCACCAAAATTAATAAATATGCATTATAAATAAATTTTACATTAATAACTTTATACAACCTTCTGAAAAGCTGTCAATGCTGCAATACAACGAGCATTTGCTCCACAAATTTTGAATTCAGAAAATTGTAAACCAAGCACCAAAATTGCTGGATGAATTTCTTTGGGAGCCAAGCCCGTATTGGCTCCTTTTGTAATTTCCAAATGAGAAAACATATCAACTTGTTTATTGTTAATTTCTTTGTTGTTAATTTCTTTAGTGAGAGAATGCCTTTGTTTAGAGTCAGTGGTTTTAGTAGATCCAGAAGTTTCAGAAAGGGGGGTTGCCGTAGTTGAAGTAGCAGTGGTAGATCCTACAGTTGAACTGGCCCCAGAACCGGACGCGGGCTTTTTGGATGGAACGGCCGCATTTCCAGCAGCCCGCGCAGCTTTCTCTGCCCTTTGACGCTCTTGTAGTGCGCGACGTTCGGCTTTCAATTCTTTTGCTGTCTTTTTTACTGGATCCATACGTGAGTAGACGTTTCAGACATTAACTATCGCTTATCATCTAGTTTTTATCAATCACATGACCATTACCCAATCAACTATTTATTAGACGGGAAAGTCTCCGGGGATCCTAATTTTCTGCTGCGACAAACCCCAAATTCTGCCTGCTTTACACTTCGAATTATGCAAATTATGTCAAAATTATGCTACGAACCCCCATCAGTAACTTACCAATAAAACCACAAAATTTGTGTAATATGAAAAGAATCGTGTTTCAAAATTGTCTTTTTGCGCCAAACAAAAAAATTCACTGCAAAATTTTAGTATAAGGCCACGCAAAGTTAATTTTTCGTTTTGCATAACCCGGCGACCTTTTTTTTTAAATTTCAATCGTGCCAATTACAGAATTATTCCATCTAAAATTTTCTGGTGTGAACATGAGCATATTAATTTACAAAAAAAAAAAAAAACAGATCCGCCGACTGAAATTTTGGAACACCATGTTATGCAAAACGAAAAATTAACTTTGTGTGACCTAATATATGTTTCTTGTTACAGTAAATTTTTATACTACTTTAATAACGATATGTTTTAATATTTAACATTCGACCGTTATTTGAAATTTCAAATCTAATAATTTATGTTTCGTACAATCAAATGCTGCGTCCAATAGGAACTGGTGGGGAAATTGATAAACCCGATATTACCGGCGTAGATTATGCTTTATTACTGTAATTATGTGAAATTCATCTTGATATGCGTCGCATATGCTTCTGTGGTAAAATCTATTCGCAGATCCGCGGTATCCCTGCTCCGGACTCCGAACTAGAACTGCAGGCATTTAGAAGGTCCAAGGTAGTACGTCACTCTTCACGTCATATAAAATTTATATATAATCATATTAAACATCATGTCACATACATCACGTCAAACGTCATAGTATATGTTCATTGATATTCTAATGTCTACCTTATAGTTAATAACATATCAGATATATTTATTAAATACTAATAATACAATAACACACATATCATATCTGTTATTTGCGCCACGGATATTTTTAATGTATCGATATACTTAAACCTATAATTTTTGCTTTTGATTTTGTGTTACAACTTATACCCACGTTTCATATACTATATACTAGCACAGATAAAGTTTTCTTTAAATAAATTATATTATATTGTTCTTTAATAATTTTTTTTTAGTTGAATTATTGGTCGTCAGGAATTTCTGATAATCTACTTATCTCTCCTGTTTTGATGGGTTTGCTGGTATACATATGATTCGAATGTTTTGGTAATTCAATGTTAGGTCTAATTTTATCGGATTCTAAAAATTGGTTCTTGATTTCATTATCATCATCATCATCCTGCTTCATTTCATCAAGCCAATGTCCAATTTTGTGCGCAATATCAGTAGCCGTGGGCCGTTTATTCTGATCCTTGTCCATGCATCTCTTGGCCAATTTAACATAACAATTTGGTGTTTTCTTATCAAATTCTGGTCTTTTTCCTTTACAAATTCTTATCACCAACTTAGTATCGAAAGGTTCACCATCAAATGCTCTTCTTCCCGTTGATATTTCGGACATGATAACCCCAAAGCTGTAGATATCAGCTGCTTGCGTGCACTCTTTACCCATTAGAACTTCGGGAGCTACATATGGCACAACACCCTTAGTTTCTTCTTTTTGTTGGATATCAGATGATACCAAAAGTCCCAAATCAGTAATATATGCACTGTGTAAATGATCTTGCAAGATATTTCCAGAATGTAAATCTCGATGAACCAATTCTTGTGAATGGATTGATTCTAGATCTGAAACGATGGAATACAACACATTCAACTTATCTTTCCACGCCATTTGTGCTACATCAGGAAGATTTTGACTCAATGAGCCTTTACTCGCGTAATTCAAAACAATAATGTAATCTTTAGATTTATCATCTCTTGATACTCCGTAACATTTTAAGAATGATGGATTGTCGTATCCGATCTCGCAATATTGTTTCAACTACCATTATTAAATCATATAAATTTTAAAATAAAAAAAAAATATAGCATTATTAGCAGATTGACAAATTTTTAATTTACCTCACTGATAAATTCTTGACTACATTTATTTGAATCATGAATCAATTTAAGTGCAATTTTTATCCAAGTATTTGTATTTTTATTGAGCCAATACGCATAATACACAGTTGCGAATCCACCTTTTCCTATCTCTCGTATCTTTTCGAATTCGTTATAAGGAATCCATGTCAGTTGATACTTTTCCTCCTCTAATATTTCTTTCAATTTATCATCAATATCATTAATATCCTCATATGATAACTTGTTTATCTTTTTTACAACTCTTTCCTTTCGATACCAATGATTAGCTCGTTGTAAATCTCTCGGTACACCGATTCCATTTCGATAACAATTACCAACTTCTAAAATCCCTGTAACATCGTCCATATTCGCAGCTTTTTTAAAATATTCAAATGCTTTTTTTTCATCCTTTTCAACTCCAATTCCATTTCGATAGCAATATCCAACATTACATGTTCCGTAGGCGTGCCCCATCTCTGCAGCTTTTTGATAATAAATGAATGCCTTATGCTCATCCTTTTCAACTCCAATTCCTTCATCATAGAAATATCCAACATTATATGTTCCGTTGGCGTGCCCCATCTCTGCAGCTTTTTGATAATAAATGAATGCCTTATGTTCATCCTTTTCAACTCCAATTCCTACATCATAGCAATCTCCAACCTTATATGTCCCGTCGGCGTGCCCCATCTCTGCAGCTTTTTGATAATTAATGAATGCCTTATTTTCATCCTTTTCAACTCCAATTCCTTCATCATAGAAATATCCAACCTTATATGTTCCGCTGGCGTGCCCCATCTCTGCAGCTTTTTGATAATTAATGAATGCCTTGTGTTCATCCTTTTCAACTCCAATTCCTACATCATAGCAATTTCCAACCTTATATGTTCCGTCGGCGTGCCCCATCTTTGCAGCTTTTTGATAATAAATGAATGCCTTATGCTCATCCATTTCAACTCCAATTCCCTCATCATAGCAATATCCAACACAAAATATTCCTTCATCAAGTTCCACATCAGCAAACTTTTGATAATAAGTAAATGCCTTATATTCATCCATTTCTATCCATTTACCATGCTCATAACAACGTGCAAGAATTATTTGGGCCATAGAATTGAATTGATTTTCTAAACACCACTTCATTACATTATCTGAATTTTGGTTCTTTTTTGCTAAAAATTGATCCCATATGTTAAATATTTGTTCTACATTTTCGCCCTTCAATCTTTCTTTATTATATAGATTATATAATTCTTTAACAATTTCATTAAAAATATTATCATCTAAATTGTCGGTTGACATTTTAAAACCAAATGAGATAATTCAAAAATCTAATTAACCTATTTAAATTATTAAATTCATTATAGGCTGATTTTGCGTTACTTAATTTTCTCTGGACCAAGAATGTTTGTACGTACTGTAAATCGCGGAATACTTATTTTTGTGAGTGATATAAACCCAAAAAAGGAAAACTAAGTTCGTGAAATTAAAAATTTAGGGTTAGGTGTTAGGGTTAGAGGATATAGAAATAAATAATTAATATCACTATGTAAAATTTCATTCCCGTCATTTTTAATTAGTTTCCCAAGACAGGTTTAAACACTCATTTTCTTGTATTTTCTCTTTTTTCAGTTTTTTTTTTGTTGTGTTTTTCTTCGCTTTGCTCACGTGTTGGGCTGATCCGGGATCATCCCATTTTACGTTCTCCGATTGTATCACTCGTACACGATAGACACATAAAAAATTTGCTATTTTATTAATATAAGATTGCAACGATAAATATTATTTGAACAAATCATTCTTCGAAGATATAATGCTCTAAAAATAGAATAACAACCAACTGGAAAACTGTCAGTCTAACTTGGAGAATTGTTTGTAAAAAAAATTTATAATATCTAAAATCCTCTTTCTGGATACGATTTTTTAAAAAACATCAGCAAATATATTCAAGTACTTGTAAAATACTTAATTATTGCTATAAAAGTACTTATTATAAGTATTTGTTAAACTAAAATCAACACACCTTATACCCAATAAGTGTTTATAATAAATATTTTTATAGTAGTTATTAAATTTTGCAGTAAGATTTAATAAATATTTAAAGGAATAATTGTTTTGTAACCATAGGTTACAGTAACCAGGGTCCATAACTAAGCCCAAATATAGTATAGTTAGGGTTAGGGTTAGGGTTAGTGTAATATTAAAGTTAGAGTTAGAGTTAGGGTTAGGGTTGTAATTGGTTAGGGTTATGGTTAGGATTAAAGTCAAAATTACTACAAAAATCACGAGAGGAGCATTTTTTGTTAGTAATACAACAGGGGTTACCCTAGTAAAATTTTGAGTTATTAACAATTTTATAAAATGCGGTTCTATAGCATGGCGGACATTCGATTTGATTGGCTTGAAGATCCCTGAGTTACACAACATAAATAAAAATTTTTAAAGTAACTCTTACTATGAAAAACCATACCATCAATTGGCAACTCGTGGTTTTACATAATAATTTTTTCTTAAAACATCTTACAGTATTTTTTACCTCTTCGCATATCTATAGCGAAAAAAGATCAGTATAGATCATTTGCACTAATGACTTTGCTTAGAGAGCAAATTTTGGTAAGTAATATACAACAAATAAGGTAATAAGCTTTCAAATTCGAAAAAAATTTAAGTGAGAACTGACTAACACAGATTTTTTTTCTGACAAGGGAAAAACTTTGGCTGCTTTGAAAGGAAGATGTGATAAAATAGCCGTTGTAGAGTATGGCAATAGTTACAATTTTTTCAGGTATAATTTATAATTTTTAAAATTGGTTTAACTATAACTTTAAATTATCGAACTTATACACATCTTTTATACTTGTAGTGGAAAGTAGCTTTTGGATTTTTACTATTGCAAGGTATTTCATATTTATTCGTGCTGATATAATAGGTGACTATAAATTTTATTTATTGATAGATATATTTAAGCTTAGTTTATCGATAATTGTCATTATATAGCTCATTTGGATTATTGCGCAAAGTAATTTACAAATGTTTATATTGGTAATTTAGGCATGCAATATCAGTTAATAAAACATTAGCGTTAGATATGGCATATATAGCGGTTTTACAAGAAAAACCATTTACTAAAGAATCAGATATTTATTTTTTTAGAATAAGATATTTGTAATCATGAATATTTACTGTTATTTTTTTTTTACTATGATCAGTTTCATAAATAAATTAGTTATTTCATAGTAATTTATGTATCTTATGATACGTCATATTTATATTTTATGATTGTACATTATAGTGATTTTTTTAAAATTGTCGTTCAAGACTTATTGGGCCAGAATTTTTTTAAATTGTCCTAGTTGCGTGAAGACTTATTAGGCCAGAATTTTTTTTAAATTGTCCTAGTCACACAAAAACTTATTAGGGCAGAATTTTTTTTCGAATTGTCTTAGTTGTGTGAAGACTTATTAGGCCAGAATTTTTTTTTTTGAATTGTCTTAGTTGTGTGAAGACAATTATAAGCATTAACTAATGAAGAGGGACTATAATCACTTCTATCTTGAATTTTTTGTACACCACAAAAAAATTCTGTTATTTCCTTCTCAAGCTGGGTTTTACTAGTAATTGTTTCAATCCCATAACAATATCCACCATTATTTCACCACCTATTTAGTGCCTTTACCCATTTTTTTATGGCCTTACGTGTATTTTCGGGAATACAGGATCGATTATTTCATCAATCTCCTGATCAGTAGATAAGTAATCGCCACGGGCTTTAGTATTTGATTTTTCCTTTTCCTATGAAACATAAAACTAATTTATTAATAATATTTTTTTTAAACAAATAAAAATTTTGCTTTAAACATTTAATATAATTTTACCATCCAGATGAGGCTTAAAAGCAACTTGAATAAGCGTTGACAGGTATTACAAACTTAGAACAGTGTAGGCAGGTACTATAGACTTGGAATAGCGTAAAACAGTATAGGTATGTACTACAGACTTGGAACAGCGTAGGTAGGTACTACAGACCTGGATGAGCATAGACTGACTTTGTTAATTAACTAGGTCCTTTAGACTTGGAATTTTGTTAACAGAGACCAATTGCAAGATTTGGTAAAAGCCTTTAAAGGCTAGATATATAATGTTATAGTTTATGATATATATTTTTTGGGTGCATGCTTCAGATTTCAATTTTTATAAAGCAAAAGTATTTCAATATTTAAAAAGCCAAAAAAAAAGATTATCAAGTGAAAATCTATTTATACCATTGTCAAAGTTTAATGCATTACACAATTACGTTTGCATTATTAATTTTTGAATCGCTGATCGTTGTAAAAAAAAAAATAAATCTGTTATTGCAAGTGTGCAAGCATATGATCTGCCGCAAAGCAGCAGATCGTGTGCTTGCACACTTTTCTAGTGAGCGAAAGGGCCAGCAGATTTTAGCATATGATACTTTACGTATTTTATGTTCTCTTCCTAATTGTTCAGTGACCCAGGATCATCCATAAAATACTACAGTTATTGCATGCAAAGCATGCAATAACTATTTATTATCTAATGCCTTTTATTAAGTTCTTTTATTCTATTAATTTAGTAATAAATTTAGAGCAAGGAGTTTTTACATCTTTATTCACATTTAAATTAGCGTGTTTAAAATAAGATATTCAGATTCATAGTATTTATCGACATATTAGTGACAATGCTTATTATTCAAGAATTATGTATTAATTACTTAAAAATTTATTAAATAAAATTATATAACTTAATTTAAAATTGTGCATATTTATTAAAATAAAAAATGAAAATTTATTTAAGAAACTCAACTTTAATCGTAAATATTTGAACACGATTAATAAATTGAATCTTACTCTAAATGCTTTATAAACCTAAAGAACTTACTCCAAATGCTTCATAAACTTGATTAGCTTACTTCAACAACTTCATAAACTAAATGGCACATTATAAACTTGAATAGCTTATTTTGAATACCCCAATTAATAAATATTCGCATATTAATTTTAACTATATATTCGTCCCAACAATTATGCTGTTCGCCTTAACTATTATATGCTATGTTTGTTTCAAATACAAACATACTATATTTGTTTGTACAATTATGCTATGTTGGTTCTTATACTATGTTTGTTTCTTGCAGAAACGGGTTCTTCTCTGACTGTCTATAGGAATCCAACACTATATATCTGATATAAAAAATCATTAAAATATCACAGATTAGCAAGATTAAGTTTCTACTTTAAAACAACTACTTGAATTTCGACACTCATTTACTTTTTTGATGAGAGCTGATTACCGTGGATTACCATGGGTTATTTAAACTAGGTGTCTTAAACTATATATACAAAGGTCAATTTGCAGTTAATTATAAAAAAAATTTTTTTGTCAATTACGGATGACTTTAAGCAACTTTGTGGCTTGTAAAAGCCAATCAAATTCAAGAATTCGTCTGTAGATCATTCTAGAATGCGACTTCCTAATGTGACATATTGTTTACTTGTTTACATTTTTTTAACCAATCAAATCGAATGTCCACCATGCTATTGTGAACAAAATAAAAAATTAAAGAATCTTTTAGAGTTACTTAATAATTATAATGCAATATTTTTTTCTCAAGCAAAAAAAACTTGATCTTCTGTCCAATTGGATATAAAAATTCATGTATATGCATATTTGACAGCTTCAGTTCGATTGCCTCTGAGTGGTTTTGTAATACACATTTGAATTTTTGTGATTGCAAATCAACTTCACAGTATAAACACTTTCAACAACTAAAGCAAGTCCCTCTTTTGTATAAGTTTTGTGCATCTGCCATCAATATTAATACAATTATAAAAACAAAATAATATACATTGCAATAATTTGTTTATATAGCAATAATAATAATAATTAGACAAGGGTATCACACACTTATCGGTGCTTAATTGCTACATGGTTAATAATATAAAAATTATAACGGATGTCAATAATTATCTAATCTAAAATATGTATTGATTAAGCATCTCGTACTGATAAGTGCGTGATAACTGTGATAAAAAATTAATTATTAAATTTCTGATTTTTCGATTCCTCATATGGGTTATATGAGTGAAGTCAATAGAAATGAGACAAATTTATTAAATAAATTTGTCCCGTTTCTATTGATGTCCCCCCATATGTTATAAAAATCACCTGTTCACATCTTTTTGAAAACAGCTATAAATAGTTTAATTGGTTACCTGCACATTATTACATTTTAGATCATTTAAAATTTATAATAATATAGTTACTACGATATTCTAGAAATCTGTAACATTTTTGATCGTCTTTATGATTAGGAATATATGGCCAGTTTGTTAATACTTGTGCGAATATTCTATGATTACATTATCGTAATGGTTTGTCATAGATTATTACTACATTTTTGAGAGTTTCTTAAAATGAATTAATAAAAAAAATTATTATTCCTACCAAACTAGAATTTCATATGATCATACTTATTTTATAATAGCCTCAAGTCAGCATCAACTGCAATAAACATATGGGCTTGGTGCTGCAAAAAGGGGGTAAATCGACAAAACAAAAGATCTTCAAGAAATCAATTTTTAAGTTCATATGGGCTAATCCAAAGAATTGCTGATATCTCTTGATCTACTGGTTCGTTTTGAATGATTTAGCTATCAAAATATTTGTCTCGATGAGACAAACATTTTGATAGCTAAATTCTTCAAAAAGGACCAGTAGATCAAGAGATAGCAGCAATTCTTTGGATTAGCCAATATGTATAAATTATAAGAAAATACTAGCTTTAAAGAGCTATACTACAAAATTTTATTAATATAACTGCTTTTATGTTTTAAGTAAAAAATGTTCCAAA
>QKWP01000587.1:58827-92297 GCA_003550325.1 Gigaspora rosea
GCAAAGTTGTTGGCCTTTCGGGTTTTAATTAAATTCTAGAATTTTCTTTTCTTTTCTCATCTTGTACGTATAACACATTCATAAGTAGATGCTTATGTAGTGTTATACAATTTTTATCGTTTAGTGTTTAGACGTATTAGCACCTTCGTTTTCTATTTCTTTCATGACTTTTTCTCTTTTCTTTTCTTTTTTGTGTGTTTTACTTTTCTAGAATTTTCTTTTTGGTCTTTTTTGTTGGGTTTCGTTTAGTAGTTCATTCCCCTGTTTTAAGATTTCCCCTTTCCTTTTTCTTTGTCTTTATGAGAAGCTCAGGGATAAAGTTTTTTTGGAAGGAGTGGATTATGAAGAGGTAACTGGGTACCGCGTTATATTCGGAAGATGTACTCATGGCCAAAGACCATGGTCGCTTTCGCTTGACAAACACCAGTGCGACAATCCTACTTGGGCACCATTTGTGGCAGCCGGGTTGCGGCCTATTAGTAAACAGATATTTCCTTTGTTGTATTTTTGGACTTCAAATAGTATCTAATAAATAGAGCACGATTGTCTAAGGAAAAAAAAAAAAAAAAAAAAATGTTCCAAATATTATTTTAAAATGATTTGTATAAAAAAAAATCATTTTTGAAAAATTGTCAATTTACACCCTTTTTGCAGCACCAAGCCCATATATTAATTTTAAAAAACGATCTGAAGTATCCTACTTAGTACAGCATGGTGGACATTCGATTTGATTAGTTAAAAAAATGTAAACAAGTAAACAATATGTAAAATTAGGAAGCCGCATTCTAGAATGATCTACAGACGAATTTTTGAATTTGATTGGCTTTTACAAGCCACAAAGTTGCTTAAAGTCGTCCATCATTGACAAAAAAATTTTTTTATAATTAACTGCAAATTGACCTTCATATATATAGTTTAAGACACCTAGTTTAAATAACCCATAGTAATCCACGGTAATCAGCTCTCATCAAAAAAGTAAATAAGAGTCGAAATTCAAGTAGTTGTCTTAAAGTAGAAACTTAATCTTGCTAATCTGTGATATTTTAATGATTTTTTATATCAGAAATATAGTGTTGGATTCCCATAGACAGTTAGAGAAGAACCCGTTTCTGCAAGAAACAAATGTAGTATAAGAACCAACATAGCATAATTGTACAAACAAATATAGTATGTTTGTATTTGGAACAAATATAGCATATAATAGTTAAGGTGAACAGCATAATTGTTGGGACGAATATATAGTTAAAATTAATATGCGAATATTTATTAATTGGGGTATTCAAAATAAGCTATTCAAGTTTATAATGTGCCATTTAGTTTATGAAGTGGTTGAAGTAAGCTAATCAAGTTTATGAAGCATTTGGAGTAAGTTCTTTAGGTTTATAAAGCATTTAGAGTAAGATTCAATTTATTAATCGTGTTCAAATATTTACGATTAAAGTGGAGTTTCTTAAATAAATTTTCATTTTTTATTTTAATAAATATGCACAATTTTAAATTAAGTTATATAATTTTATTTAATAAATTTTTAAGTAATTAATACATAATTCTTGAATAATAAGCATTGTCACTAATATGTCGATAAATATCTATGAATCTGAATATTTTATTTTAAACATGCTAATTTAAATGTGAATAAAGATGTAAAAACTCCTTGCTCTAAATTTATTACTAAATTAGTAGAATAAACGAACTTAATGAAAGGCATTAGATAATAAATAGTTATTGCATGCTTTGTATTCAATAACTGTAGTATTTTATGGATGATCCCGGGTCACCGAACAATTAGGAAGAGAACATAAAATATGTAAAGTATCATATGCTAAAATCTGCTGGCCCTTTCGCTCACTAGAAAAGTGTGCAAGCACAAGATCTGCCGCTTCGCAGCAATCATGTGCTTGCACACTTTTCTAGTAAGTGAAAGGGCCAGCAGATTTTAAGCATATGATACTACAGTTATTGCTGCATAGCATGCAATAACGAATTTATATTTTTTTTACAACGATCAGCAATTCAAAAATTAATAATGCAAACGTAATTGTGTAATGCATTAAACTTTGACAATGGTATAAATAGATTTTCACTTGATAATCTTTTTTTTGGCTTTTTAAACATTGAAATACTTTTGCTTTATAAAAATTGAAATTTGAAGCGTACACCCAAAAAATATATATCATAAATTGTAACATTATATATCTAGCCTTTAAAGGCTTTTACCAAATCTTGCAATTGGTCTCTGTTAACAAAATTCCAAGTCTAAAGGACCTGGTTAATTAACAAAGTCAGTCTATGATCATTCAGGTCTGTAGTACCTACCTACGCTGTTCCAAGTCTGTACATACCTATATTGTTTTACGCTATTCCAAGTCTGTAGTACCTGTCTACACTATTCTAAGTTTGTAATACCTGTCAACGCTTATTCAAGTTGCTTTTAAGCCTCATCTGGATAGTAAATTATATTAAATGTTTAAAGCAAAATTTTTATTTGTTTAAAAAAAATATTATTAATAAATTAGTTTTATGTTTCATAGGAAAAGAAAAAATCAAATACTAAAACCCACGGCAATTACTTACCTACTGATCAGGAAATTGATGAAATAATTGATTCCTGTATTCCTGAAAATACACGTAAGGCCACAAAAAAATAGGTAAAGGCACTAAATAGGTGGCGAAATAATGTTGGATATTGTTAGAGTGCTGATATTTATTATCTAATTTCCATTTACTATAGGGGCTTACCCCCACCCCCAGGTAAGATCTATAAATAGAATTTTGGCCAATCAAATTTAACTAAGGTAAGATTTTTCTTGACCCCCTACCCCTAAAATATTATCTAATAAATGTCAGCGCCCTTATGGGATTGAAACAATTACTAGTAAAACCCAGTTTGAGAAGGTAATGACAGAATTTTTCTGTGGTGTACGAAAAATTCAAGATGGAAGTGATTATAGTCCCTCTTCATTAGTTAATGCTTATAATTGTCTTCACACAACTAAGACAATTCAAAAAAAAAATTCTGGCCTAATAAGTCTTTGCACGTCTGAATTGGTGCCAGGTTAAGCATGTTGCCGATCATTTGTGTTATACAAACATTGAAGATCCTATTAAAAAATTCGAAAGTTTTTTAAAACTTCTAACGATGCTTTCTCAATGAATACTTAATCAAATTTGACAAACTTTTTTTTATTTTAATTATATAGTCTTGTAGAATTAAAATAAAAAAAGTTATTTGAATGTGGTTTAGTATTTGTTGATAAATCATCGCCAAAGTTTTAAAAACACTTAAAATATCTTCAAAAATTAGGTGAATTTTTTGTTCTTTTAGCTTTAAACAAGAATTGCTTGACAACCAAAGCATCCGAATTTGATGAAATTCTTTTTATTTTAATTCTATGAGCACAAAGAATTAAAATAAAAAAATTTATCAAATTCAGATGCTTTGGTTGTCAAGTAATCCTTGTTTAAAGCTAAAAGAACGAAAAATTTGCTGATTTTCGAAGATATTTTAAGTGTTTTTAAAACTTTGTCGATGATTTATCAACAAATACTAAACCACATTCAAATAAACTTTTTTTATTTTAATTCTACAAGACTATATAATTAAAATAAAAAAAAGTTTGTCAAATTTGATTAAGTATTCATTGAGAAAACATCGTTAGAAGTTTTAAAAAACTTTCGAATTTTTTAATAGGATCTTCAATGTTTGTGTAATACAAATAATTGGCAACATGCTTAACCTGGCACACAATTCAGATATGCTAAGTCTTTGCACAACTAAGACAATTCAAAAAAAAATTCTGGGCTAATAAGTTTTCGCACGACTAGAACAATTTAAAAAAAATTCTGGCCTAATAAGTCTTCACGCAACTAGGACAATTTAAAAAAATTCTGGCCCAATAAGTCTTGCACAATGATTTTAAAAAAATCACTATAATGTACAATCATAAAATATAAATATGACGTATCATAAAATACATAAATTACCATGAAATAACTAATTTATTTATGAAACTAATCATAGTAAAAAAAAATAACAGTAAATATTCATGATTACAAATACCTTATTCTAAAAAAATAAATATCTGATTCTTTAGTAAATGGTTTTTCTTGTAAAACCGCTATATATGCCATATCTAACGCTAATGTTTTATTAACCGATATTGATTTCTAAATTACCAATATAAATATTTGTAAATTACTTTGCGCAATAATCAAATGAGCTATATAATGACAATTATCGATAAACTAAACTTAAATATATCAATCAATAAATAAAATTTATAGTCACCTATTATATTAGCACGAATAAATATGAAATACCTTGCAATAGTAAAAATCCAAAAGCTACTTTCCACTACAACTATAAAAGATGTATATAAGTTCGATAATTTAAAGTTATAGTTAAACCAATTTTAAAAATTATAAAAATATACCTGAAAAAATTGTAACTATTGCCATACTCTACAACGGCTATTTTATCTCATCTTCCTTTCAAAGCGGCCAAAGTTTTTTCCTTGTCAGAAAAAAATCTGTGTTAGTCAGTTTTCACTTAATTTTTTTTTCAAATTTGAAAGCTTATTACCTTATTTGTTGTATATTACTTACCAAAATTTGCTCTTTAAACAAAGTCATTAGTACAAATGATCTATACTGATCTTTTTCGCTATAGACGTGCGAAGAGGTAAAAAATACTATAAAATGTTTTAAAAAAAAATTATTATGTGAAAACCACGAGTTGCCAATTGACGGTATGGTTTTTCATAGTAAGAGTTACTTTAAAAATTTTTATTTATGTTGTGTAACTCAGGGATCTTCAAGCCAATCAAATCGAATGTCCGCCATGCTGTGCTATACTTCTTACTGATGGGGAAGACCGTGTTTGAGTATGAGCAAACCATTTTAGTGCAGTAGCCAAAGTTGGACACCAATTTGGGCAGCCAGCTTAGTTCGATCATTACTGTTAATATATAAAATTATGTAGCTTTTATGTAATTTTGCTAATAAAAATCAGACAGGTTACAAAGTTTAAAAAAAAAAATTTTCATTTAAAATACAAAAGTAGTATATTAATAAAATTTTGCAGTATAGCTCTTTAAAGTTTGCACCTTCTTATGATTTATTATGTAATTTATAATATAAAAATTGATTTTCTGAAAATCGTTTTTTTTGTTATTTTTGGTCCTTTTCCTAGCATCTAGCCCATATATATATACATATATAATATATAAAAATTCTCACATTTCTAAATAAGGTTTTTATTAATTAATTTTTATTATATTTATTTAGTAATTGCAGAACATTTTCTTTAGATAACTTGTAGAATATTAATTAATTAGTTTTTTTTCAATTTGAATGTATTTTTAGATTGTTTTGTTAAATTTTATTTAAGTAGTTGTGTTTTACTTTTTTTTATTTTTTATTTTATTTCTTTGATAGTCTTGTTGGTGCTTAAATACAAATTGAATCAACTAATTAAGCTAATTCTAGTAATTACTACTTTGCATTTGCAAGCCCGGCATCATTCGGCTATCTTAATTTGTACCCAGATGCGACCTGTCACACTAAGTCATGTATGGCCCAGAAATTTTATCTTGGCTACTTGGCTATCTTACAAACCAAAATTTTACTTTTTTAATTTTTTCTCTTTTTTTATTTATCTTTATAAAAAGTTCAGAAAAGAAGTTGTTTGAAGAAGTAGATTATAAAGAGGTAGCTAAGAACCTGTTTGTAGTTATCTGAACATTATATGAATAATCCTGTATAATTGCTTTATAATAGACAAATATTAGTACAATAATTATACTTAGATCCTATTGAAAAAATCAAGTATTATAGCTTAGTAACTATGTTAGATTTATTTCTTTTTGTATACTTGTTACAAATAGTTAATCTAATAAACATAAGCTAGATTATCAAAGAAAAAACATTATCTATATAAGATGCGATCAATACTATTTATTTAAAACAGAGCAAATTTTATATATTAATCTACATATTGCATAAATTGAATTCTTGATATTTACTCTAACTATATTAAAAAGGTAATTCTATACAACTTTTTTAATCTTGCTTTTAAGAACCCATATTTTTGGCAAAATCCTAACTATATTATTGCTAAAAACATCAATACATTATAGAATAAAATCATAGTTTTTACTGAATAAAATACTTGTATTTTATTCATTATTTATTATAAGTAGTAAGATACAAAAAATAATAGAAAACATAAAAGATATTTTAATAATCAATTTTAATAATTTTTTAGCTAATATTTTGCAAAAAATTTTTTGCTAACATTTTACTATTATTAGAATTAGAAAAATTACAAACTTTTATTAGAAATAGATTGAAAAGTTTACTTAACAGAATAATGTTTTATAAGAAGAAACAGCCAGATTCCAACATCTAATAATAAACTATTTATTATTGTTTCTATTTTTTATAAGCAAATCTAAGGCAATTCAAACATGATTAAAAATCTGATTGGCTGTCGATCCTTGAATTCTATTGAAGAGCAAAATTTCTTTAAAGTTTTGTTAGTAGTTTATTATGTAAATTTGTTACTTCTATTTGAAAGTAACAAATTTATATAATAAACAGCCAATGAAACTTTAAAGAAATTTTGACTTGCTTCTGGCAAATTTAATCTGATATAATCATGATTTTTCTTATAACCGATTGTATTTTTATATGGACATTTATCCTAATCAGTTTTTATCATGTTGGGAAATCATAAATTAATTATACTAGTATAACTATAAATAAAAATTTTTTATTATAAATTATAATAATTTTTTTAAATATATAATGATTGAGAGATCTAAATTTTAAAGTTCTTTTTAAACATAATAAAGATTTAAATAAATACTTTAATAAATTTACATATTAAAAGTAATTATTTAGCGTTAACTCTATAAGTGAATTATAAACTATTTCTTCTACTTATTCTATTTCTTTTATATCCCCCTTGCTCTTTACCTAATATATCCTGTAGTTTTCCTTCTTCTGTCCATTTTTTCAATATTTCTTTTCCTGCCTTGTATCCTACTTCATATATTTCAGCAAATTTATTAAATTCTAATGTGCCATATTGTTGCACTGGTAATTGCATATAAAGACATCCAGGTATTAATTTGGCTTCTTCCAATGTTTTAACGCTTGATACATATGCCAATCTTTGTTGTATGTCAGCCATTGTGGGTATTTTTGTTAGTCGGTTGAATGGGTTAAATCTTTGAAGAATTACCCACCACCCTGAAAGTGAATCACCATAATATACTGGAGACGTGTCTTCATGACTTGCCACATCAACTGCAATTATTGTATTAGCTCCCATACTCTTCATTACACTCACCTATACATATAAAATATTAGATATTTTATTATTTTATCTTGTAATTAGTGTACATTATTGATCAAAACTTACCGGTAAATTATCTAAATATCCTCCATCAACTAACAAATTCCCTTTATCACAAAGAGGGGGTAAAAATGATGATAATGACATTGATGCTCTAACATATCGCCATGCATAACCACTATTATGAACTTCCATACGTGACCATGTGATGTTTGTGGTAACACAAAAGTATGATAACCAAAAATCTTCGATTAATGTATCTGAAAAACATTTCCAGATACCTCTATTGAATTGATGACCTAAATAAAGTAAATTAAAATATTTATTATCCTTAATGTACATTAAATAAAATGCATATAATTAAGTATAATTGAAAAATAATTGCCTGTAAACCACGCAGTTAACGGATATGTCAGATCAAAAACTTGTCGCCATTTACTACACATCCTTGACGAAAATGCTTTAGATCGTCCAAGGATTGACACACTATCTGATTCACGTGCATAAAGTCCACCAATAAAGGATCCGATGCTCGTACCCCCAACCATATCGACCGGAACGCCAGCTTCTTCCATTGCTTTAATAACTCCTATATGTGCTATACCTCGAGCCCCTCCTCCTCCTAAAACAAGACCGACTGATTTGCCACAAAGTCGTCGCGCAAGCCTAATAAATTTAACTTATTATTATTATTCAACTAAATATAAACAAAGCAGTTAACTCACCTTGAAAAATCGCCACGAATTCCGCTATGTGTTGTGGGGGACCTTTTAATTCTAGTTTGTTCAGTACCAGTAAGATGCCTTATGAGCATCTGATGATCTCTAATAAAAGTCTTTAATGCATTTTTTCTTTTCGGTCGTTCAGTCAATAATGTTTGTTTTGGCATAGCCATTTGAATATGATGATACGCATGAATCCATGGTCGATTCTAATTTAATGATAATTAAAAATTGGTAAACGTATACGTTGTGACATGAATATAAATAAATAAATATTTATTTAATTAATCACCTTTAACCACTGACCAGTAGTACCAGGCCTACAAAATCTTTCAGCATGCAGCAATATAAGTTCCTTACGAGCTGTGGTCTTTGTACCAATCAAGAGACTTTCATATTCTCCTATAGTTGCTTCTTCGTCTCCTAAACCAACTACAAAAATACAATCGGCCTATCACAAATTTCATGAAAAAAAAAAAAGTCAAAAAATTAATTTGAAAAACGATGACCTAAATTAAAACATAATATACAATAGAATACCTGACGAATGCAAGTTTGAGTCCATGATGAATTAAGTCCTCCATCAGCCAAATACATTACAATTCGAGATTTTTCCTCTTGTTCAGCAAGCCAACTAATAAGTTTCAACCTTCCCATTTGCGTAAACACATGTTTACCCATTACCGGTACTACTGAAGCTTGATTTAACAAAGTGGCAGTTTCGCCAAATCTTTCCAAAGCGGATTTCAATTTCTCTGCAAACTCAGACACGGGAACGTTTTCATTCACAGGTAAGATACAAACAGTTTTGAGATTAGTATTATTTTTACCAAATTCAGCAGCATTGGTAGCATTGTTGTAATCCCGATCTTGTTGTAATCTCGTCCTTGACGCAATAATACGAGAAATCTGTAAAGTAATTTCTGAATGACGAATAGCAAGCGCATTGAATAAAGTCCTAGGCATACGAGCAAGTTCAGAATCACGAATAGCGTGCAATGTATGTGGACGAGGAGTTCCCGCTATAAAATTAATAAAATTAGTAAACGGTTTAAAGATATGTTAAGTAACTTGCTGCTAAAAAACAATCATGAACTTTTAAATACATACTCATAACTTCGAGTTCTCCAACACTATCACCCTGACCATATTCTCCTAAAATGTCAATAACGCGATTCTTTCTTTCTTTTATGGCACGTACACGACCATTTAACACAATGTATATTGAATCGCTTTGATCCCCTTCAGTATATAAAACCTGTCCGGCGTTGATTTGTACCCAATCAAGAGCAAAATCTATTTGAAGGACTGATTATACAAATATAAATTAATGAAATGTAAAATATTTTAGTAAAAAAAAAAAAAAAAAAAAAAAAAAAAAAAAATATATATATATATATATATATATATATATATATATATATATATTCAACCCCATAATACATAATACATTCATAATTCTAACCTAATGGTGATAATAACATTATTAATCGTTTAGCCAAAGTCAAAAGTACATTTGGGTTCCGTTCCATAAGGCGATTCAACGAGTTCTTTGACAAATATCCTACATAAGTATCAGTACTAGCACGAATATTAACAAAAGATGGAAATCCAGTTAAAGCTGCAAGATATCCAGCAAGACCACCAGGTTTAATCATAAATAAACTCTTGTCCTTGAATTTATTTGATGAATTAATCGAAATTGATTCCTTTTTTTTATGCATAGGTTTGTTTTGATTCGGGATCTCAGAAGCGACAGATTGAAAAGAGCTTCCAAGAAAATTCTTATCACTAGAAGTAACTGAAACATCTAAAAGTCCATCAATAACAAAAAATAAACCAACGTTTCGTTCTCCTTCAGCGACTAGAACCGATCCTTTAGGATAAAATAATATATCAACATCATTATCTAATTCACTAGTAAAGGATGATATAGTTTCTGCAACTGATTCATCATCAGGAATATCTAACCAAGCATTTGCAGAATGTTGATTCAAAAAATGAAAAGAATGTAAACTTGAATCGGTTGAATTTGAACGAGAAACATGCTCTGATGAAGAGTTTTTATCTTTACGATTAGGTTGTAATAAACCAATTCCTTTCGAGATACCTTCTAAAACGGATTCTCGAAGATACATATCATCCTCAGTATCATAATCACGACCACTTACGTGATTACCACTGATAGGTTGAACGCGAGCACTTCTATTAATATATGGACGATTATTATTTTTAGATTGTATTACTATAGGAACGTCAGGAATGGATTCTACTTCACTTTCAAATATAACATTTTGTCTGGGGCGAATAGATTGTCTAATTTTTTTATTTTTACTAGTTAAACCACTATCGCTCATTTCCATATCTTTGTATTTTTCACTCATATCCATATCTTTGTACTTTTTACTACTACCAACATATTTCATTCTAAGTCGTTCCATACTTCCAGGTCTAAAAAAATCATTAGGGAGTACATATTCGGTGATATCATTCATTAATTTTTCAGTTCTCAAAATATCTTTTGTTAAGCCCAAATATTTATACCCAGTCCAAAAAGTAACTCGTTGAAAGCGCGTTAGAATTACTTGAACAATATGAGCAACAGAATTAGGAAATTTTTCTCTTAATCTATGAAATGCTTCTACTGGAATAACAGCCAAGGTGGTATCTATAGTTGCCCTGGCTATTATATTTGGATGAACAGAAGTAGTTGTTGGACGATCTTTTGAAAGACGTCTTAAAATTGGTGGTTTTGTAAATTTAGATTGTTTTTCAGAAGTGTCATCATTATTTGATTCCTTTAAATGAGAAATCTCAGGAGACACAATTTCATTTTCCTCATTTTCTTGTTTTCCTGTATTCTCATCATCAGTTGAATGATCCATCGATTTATCATTATAACGAAGTTCAATATCATCGGTAAATAAAGAAAGAATAGTAAATAAACTTGATAATGTTCCACCATTAGTAACTTCATTTAAAAGTTGATATCCACGATTATAATCATCATCTTCAAAAGGATCTAACACGATATCTTCTTCATTTGCAGTTTTAACGAAAACCTGAACATAACCATCTATCACAATATAGAAAGATCTTTCTTTCTCTAACATTAAAGTATCACCAGCTAATAACTTTTTCGTTTGTAAATGTCTTGAAAGTTCATTAAACACATGTTTTTCCAAGTAACCAAAAACTTTTATTCCTTCTAAAAAAGCGCTTAAAAATTCATCAGGGTAAAGAAAATGAGCTTTTTCATTATTATCAAAAACTTCGGGGCGAAGGTGGTGAAAAGTACTCTGAGCTTGTGGAGTTTCTGCGGGAAGACGCGAGTATCTAGTAAGAATTCGATACCGAATGACTAGATATATTATTGTTGAAGTTGAACCAAAAAGGACAAGTAAGGTAGTAAAATTAAGCTGAAGAGTAAAGGATAAGGATAAAATTTGTATTATCGAAGTATAAAGTGTAACGGTGATAAAGGAAACTAGTAGAAAGAACCATCGAAACAAAGTGGAAAAGGTGAATACGGTGATCGCGTAAATTTCTCCTATACTATCAGTTGCTAAAGTTGATTCTGTCACTTTACTATCAATAGCTAATTCTTCCATTATGGTACTTTTAAAGAGTGTATGCCAAACGTCTCATTTCAAGAAGTAGTTTATGTACCGTTATATGATTGGCTAATTTTGTGATTTTCATGAACATACGTATTGTTTATTGAACCTCTATTCCGGCGATCCAAGTAACGATCCAGGGTGTACATAGCACATAAATAAAACAATTTACGTGACAATGCTTATATAATATATATATATATATATATCTGATATACACATATACAGTATATATGTTTATATGTGTTGAATAAGTGGAAACGGAATTTGATTAAATTAGGGTATGGATATGGGTGTACATATGACTGTATGATAAAATCAACCCCAAAATGAGGTTTTATGTAATAATTCCGAATACACTTGGATTTGCCAATTAATATTAAATTTGATACTTAAACTATTTTAACTTTAGTAGAGCTTATCTACATGTACAAATTCAGAAAATCGTTTAGAGCATGTGTAATTTTAATAACATCGACATCTGTGGAACTTTTAAAATATAGTATATATGATACAAAAGCCATAATCTTACGTAATAAAAAGGTTGATTAGCAGATTTATCAGTTATTACAACTCTTATTATTTATTTAGAACTTTACTAAAAAGTGCACCGTGCACTTTGTCCCCCCTATTTTTATATCTCAAAATTTTACTAATGCTAACAGCTAAGACTAGGAAAACGGATACCGTTAGTGTCCGAAGCCATGAATAAACATCGGGTCGATCTCTATAGCTTGATTGGCTAACATGTGTACACGTGACTGGAATCCAACACAAAATCATGTCCATTGCGAGTATCCTCGTTACGCTTAAAAAAATGATCCTCTCGCAATTTTGTATTAACCCTAACCCAACTTCAGGCGAAATTATTACTAGTACATTAGGGAGCACTAGGGGGCACAGAGTGCACGGATGCACTTTTTAGATTATTTCTTATTTTATATAAAAAAAATATTTTTATTGACTCTATAATCATTAATTAATTTTAGAATTCAAAATGTTATATATATACAGTATATATATATATAATTAAACTAATTAATTGGTTTAAAAATTTTTATTACAGTATTTTTTTGTTCTACCACCGACACGCTTCGTAAACTAAAGTTGTAAAATACCGATATAATACTAATCCTGTAATTTGTCGCATGCCTTAAATAATTCGGGCTAGTCCAATCTTCTTATTTTTTTTTGCTTCCAAATCTCCTACTGAATTCAATGTTTTTTTATAATCGGAATAATTTTTACACTAAAAAAATGATGCTTTTGAATTTTAGAAAAATAATCATCTATGCTAATTTAAAACTAATCATTTTGTTCATTTTGTTAAAATTTGTATCTATATATACGGGGTATGAACTCTCACAGGTTATTATCGTTATTGACTGAATAGAAATCAGATTAACTGTAGTGAAAATCCGTATTTAAAAATCTTCTCAAGAAGAATATCCGTTACCCTCTTTTAGGTTTGGAAAATTTTTGCAATGGAGATTAGATTATTTATCATTATATTGTACTTGTCCGGATTTTATATATTGTACTTTTTGTTTTATGTACCGGATTTTATGCCTGGTTGATCCCAAACGTTGATCTAGGATTACATTCTCCTGTTCTCTGATTGGTTATTTCCTTCTTAGGAATTTGTATTACTCGCGTAGAGTTATATACTCGCGAGACAGGATTTGGATCTAGATCTACTATTACTATCCATTATTTCTATTATTTCTTTAACTTCGTCTTATGGATCCACAAGCAATTGAAGCTTTAACACAACTGGTAACTTGTCTTTTAACATCTATATTAACTCCATATTTTTTATTACTAAGGTCTTTAAATTTATTCACTAGGGAGTAAGCGAGGACAAAGCTATTGAAGCATTAAAGGTATGCTGATACTTGGGCTTTCGTCAATAGAAAAAGGGGGATCTATTTTTTTTTTTTTTTTTCTTTGATATAAAATATAATCAAATGCATTTTTCATTAAGTTATATTAATAATAAAAAATTTTTTTCTATAGATTTTTAAAATATATATATAATTTTTTATTATTATTAAGTTTTTATTATTGCCTCGGTTTTTTTTTCGAGTTTATTTCGAATTTATTTTGTATGCTTCTCCCTTTTTCTAATTTCTATTGACAACAGCTCAAATATTTATATTCTATTTTCATAATAATATAATATTTAATCCGTTGACTTTAAAAATATCTAATTTGATGTTTTTTTTATTATAGAAATTCAATGGCAATGTGGAACGTGCTGCAAACTTCATATATGAAAATATGGATAATAATATGTCTACTGATCCTGAAGAAGTAAAAAATAGCATTTATAAACTATTTCTGTAGAAAGATTGTGCACTTTCAACCAATGATATTTTCCAATCACGCTTTAGACTTCTACATTAGCGCCATTAGGCTCAGATTCACAAAATGATAACTGGGGGGATGGAGGAGGTAATTGATTAATCTTATTCAAAAAAGTTTCTTATATAAACAAGTATAAATGTAAATTAAAACGTTAGTTATACACTGACCACATGAATGTATGCTAGTTATTTAAATTTCCTTTTATTTTCTTAGGTAGCGTGTTAGGCTGTTTTGATAGACAAAACGACTCTTCCTCTCTTGAAAATGGTACGTTTTTTATCCGAATTCTTTCAATTTAGTTGGTAAATCTTTGGATCTTATCACTTTATCTAACTATATAATATATTTAATCACAAGATCGTGTGAAAGCAGCGATGGAAGCCTCCATGGCTGATAAAGAAAAAGAAGACCTCCAAAAGGCGATAGATATGAGTAAGACAGACAGTTACGCTGGGGCTCTCATTCCTTATAACGGTGGTGGCTATAAGGTTTGTCACGAAATTTCTATAACACATTATATGGAAATTAACCTTACAATATGCGTTTTAAACAAATATTATATATATATATATATTTATATATTTAAAAATAATAATAGAATGATAATGATTCGTCATATCCAAGATCATCAGATCAAAATTGGTATAATAATAATAATGATTGGGATCAACCGGCAAAAAGACAAAAACTTGACACAACGTAAGTGCCATAATGCTTTTTTTTTTGTTTGATAATTTTTTATAGCAAGTAATAATATTATATACATATAAATTAGTCCCCTCGGGTTGAAACCGGTGTTCAATCATTATTACGCTAGTCATTTTTTTCAAGCATTGTTTCACATTCCCGTTTTTCGTTTGTCTTTGTTGGCATTTCGTCCGACTAAAGATGATTGGGGCAATGTAGAAGGTTATTGGAAAGGTCAAAAACATTATAATTTTGATGATAGTTCTAAACTTTATAGTAGCACGAATCGTCAGGAATCTTTAAAATGTGAGTATTGAAGTCATGTTAATAGATTAAGTATTTGAATTTTAACTATGTGTTTCACGTATATATTTCATCAGTTATTCACGAATTCCAAAAGCTTTTCGGCTTTCTATCGTTGAGTCAAAGAACGTATGGTGATTCAAGTTTGTTAATGGATGTTTTGGATTTTGATGAAAAAGGAATTTGGAATGAAGTGGAGACTGTGTGTAGTATGTGCGCGCATAACTAACTTCTTGACGTTAAACTTATGAGTGTATTTCATTTTAATATTTACTTTCAATGAACTTTTATAATTTTTTCGTAGACTTTACTAATAAGCTAATTGGCAGACTGATGGAAGGGTCGTATTATCGGGATCCTTTAAGACAGAATACTCCACATGGTCTTCAAAACTATATTTTAGATTTTGAAAAGTTTAGTATTCACGTAATTGTTGTAATTATTTTGTTAAAACTTAATTTTTTATATCTTTTATTCTTTATTTAATTAGGTTATTTAGATCACATGCTGAAAACTTGGTTTCAAAAAAATATGGAAATAACAGTTTTTATCAATCTGATAGACATAAAGATGTTACTAATATGATATCCTTTAATAATATTTTCAATCTCTTTTCTATTTCATTTTTTTTCTTAAATCTATTACACTTAATTTATTACTACCAAACCCTCTAGATATATATCCTAGTTGTCATACAATTTATGATGCGTTGGATCGTGTAATGCAAGAGTCAAGAGGGAATTCGCGTAAACCCTTCTTTACACAACTAGCACACATATTGATCATGAACTTAAAACATAAAGATAATGATAGTAATAATTTTTTACCTAGTTTTGGAGGGGAATCAACATTTCAAGTCCTTAAAGAAATATATATGGATCGTTATACGGCAGAAAATAGTGAATTCATTGAAACTTGTTGGCAAAAAATTGAAGAAATGAAGGAAAAACTAGAAAAAATAAATCAGAATATTGATAAAATTATGAAATTTCAGGTTGATATTATAGTATTATAGTATTATATCCATTTTATACATGCCAAGTTATAACAATATTAACAATATTTATGATTCTATTTCTTTATTAGGGAAAATATAATGGCCCAGATCTGCTCAAAGGTTCAATAGATCATTTTCAACAAAAGTATAATAAAGCAGAAGAAAATGGTGCTTCTGACAATGATTCACTTCAGACAAAGGCTTGGTTAGAGAATTTCTTGAACAAAGTTGAACAAAAATTAAAGGGTATGTATATTAATGATTTGGTTTATCTATATTTTCATTATTGATAATTTTATTAATAATTTTATTGATAATTTTATTGATAATTTTATTGATAATTTTATTGATAATTTTATTGATAATTTTATTGATAATTTTATTGATAATTCTAATTTAATTATTTTACACCATGTTTTTGATTTAGATTTGTTTGATAAAAAGGATGAACTGGAACAGAAAATAAAGCAAATGTTTGATAAACCTGATATGAAAAAGTATCTTTATCGTCTCAAAGCAGTTTTAGTTCATAATGGACAATCTGGTCAAGGAAATCACTGGGCTTATATATGGGTTTCAAGATGCAGTAAATCAGATACTCATAATCCCAGTACAATGGATAATGGTAACTGGATGAAATTTCAAGAAAATACTGTGGAAGAGGTAAATTTATTATTAATTTTTACCATTCAAATTTGTTCAAGATATAGATTATTTATAACATTGATATTCAGGTATTGGAAGACTTGGTGCTTAATAAACCAGGAGATTATTATTCAAGCCATAGTGTTTACACACTTTTTTATGTAAACGAAAAAGTTGATTACAATTTTCCAAATCTCGCTGATGTTATCCCTGATTCTCTCAAGGTATGTTTCCATGTTTTAACAAGTCTTGTCAAATTCTTTCCTTTACAAAAAATTATTAATTCTTTGTCTATTAGGAGTTTGTGGAAAAAGACAATCAAATACTTGAAGTAGAATTAAGTAATGAGTTTCGGCAAGTAGATGCAGAATTACCAGACAGTAATGCCATGGACAGTACATGGGAATCTGATTCTACCGCTTGTGGTGGAATATCTGATTCAGAAAAGACTATTCAAAGTCGTGTTGCAGTTATAACTGAACAAGCAAATAATACTAAAATTTATGATTCAAAAATTTTGCAAAGGTAAATATTAAAAAAAAAAAAATTTATTATTAACCCAGAAATTATGGATATTAATTTGATTTATCACTTTTTTTTTTTAGAATAGAAATCTTTTTCGCTAAGCTCGGCCAAAATGAGGCCGTCAAATTGCTTATGACTGAATACTTGGATACAAAATCCGTAAGTTACCAATCATTTTATATCTTTTTGATGCGTAGTTGTTTTTGTTTGTTTGTTTGTTTGTTTTTTTTTTTTTTTTTTATTTGTAGTGATTGATATATACTAATAACCTTAATTTTAACAGGCTACAGGTCTGGATTGGAATGAACCTATTCCTTTAGTTGAAGGTTATCGCCGGGATTCACGATTCCTTAAAGTTATAAACGCCTTCGAAGAATTTAAAATAATATCTCAATGTATCGTTGAAGGTTTAGATCTAATGCTAAAGAAAGAATACGTCCAATCGATCAGTTACTTTTATAAAGCTTTAGAAATTGAAGATTCATGGCTAAGGACTATAACGTTTAGTAGCGATTTCATTTTGGTTAATATAGAATCATTAAAGCGAACTAATTTCATTATATCATATGCGAAAATTTGTTTAAAGGTATGTATTTCTACAATATTTAAATTATTAAATTATTAATTATTTTATTGATCAATGTAATTTATTTGTTATAAAGATTCTTAACGATGATGCTTTGAAAAGGGCCAAAATGGGTGAATTATTCGAGCAGGCTATTAAAGATGCTACATTTGTCCTAAGAACGTTTATAATTTTTGTTAAAAATAATTGTGGATTAGATGTTTTATTTAATGAGTTTTTACAGGAATGGACTAGTATACAATCATCAGCAGATAAAATACATGAAAATATGATTTCAGAATTGATTAAGGAATACCTTTCAGTTAACGATGCAAATGCTGGAAATGAGCCAAGTCCTCCGTTTGAATATCTGGATTATCAAAAAATTGCTGTGGATAATGAGCTTACANTAAAAGTATATAAGAAGATTCTAAATTTAAATCCACTGTCACTTTTAAAAAAAAATCAAAAATTATTATATTTGATAAATGGAAGTCAACACCAATTTAGAATTGAAAGATTGCAAAAAAAAAAAAAAAAAAAAATAAAAATCATTTGTATAGTAAATTGTAACATTCTGATTATGAAATTTAATATGTTTAACATCTATATATCTTTTCCTATGAATCCGATTATTATTTGTTGATTTGTTTAAAGATGTAATTGGTTATTAGTTATTAAATAAGAATGTAAATTTCATTTATTAAGATGTTTTAATAATTGGCAAAACATTGAAAATGAAAAATTTAATTTTACATAACACTTTAATGTAACACTTTAATATGACACTTTAATATATATATACCCGTCCTAAAATTTATAACGTTATCATAATTTAATCATTTAGATTGCGTATAAATTCCTTGATTTTCACTAGGACTCACGTCTCCATTCACACCATTAGGCAGTTTAGAAAAATTAAACAATCCAATACTATTTGTCTTAAGATATCCATCAATAAAGCGAGTTATTGCTAAAGTAAGGGCAACCCAAAAACAAACCACACATGTTGAAAAAAAGGCGCAAATTAATGCAATGGAAAAGACCAATCCTATTTTTGTAAAATATTAGACGTGTAGGAATTAGAATTAAAAAATATAATTAATATTTAACAAAAAATGATGTACAGAAAATTACCAGCTAGACCAAGGATAAAAGATAATATCAATAATCCAAGACATAAAGCACCACCGATAATTACAGTAGTGGAAACAGTCAAAAAAACTATGTAACAAAGTATTGGAACGGCTGAAAAAACGATAAATATAGCAAAGAAAAGCTATTAAGAAATAAAAAATGATTTAATATAAATTTTAACATTTAAAAAAATAAAAGAATTATGAATAATTATTAAATTTTACCCCAAGATATGGACGTTTGACAGTGAAGGCACAATAATTTGCATATAATTTTTCCACATAAGCGAGGAACCTTTATGTACGAAAGTTTAAAATATATAAAATGAGAATTCGTGTATACTTTTTATTGCGGTTTCGAATTACCTTTCTGCATTCTGTTTAAAGTTATCAGCCCAATTTTCATTAAATAGAATTCGATGTAATTCAATATCTGCACTCATCTTTTCTTCTTTCGTTGTATTATTAAAAGAATGCTTGAAACTATATTTATTATTAATGGTCGTGATTGGTGTTATAACTCTTCGAATTTTAAAAGTGTCTTTTGTTTATCGTAGATTGATAAGATAATTACGATTCGGATATTCTTGTTGTACAAACTTCCAAGACGGTTTTTTTATTTATTTTCTTTAATGGAAGACGGGTGTTTTTTAAACGTTTTGTGCAGTTTAAACGTTTTAAAGAAACAAAAACGCGACTTTCTTCTGATTTACCCACAATCACTATTATTCTATTATATATGATAATTATACGTAATAATACGTACATAATGTGATCAGTTATGTATCAATAGTATATTTAGTATATTTTAATTTTAGAAATTACGTTATTGCATCGTACGCGTGCGTGCACGTACGTACGTATAAAACGAAATTTATTCATAACAATTTTAATGTATCATACTTTTTTTACTACTTTCATATATTTATGAGTATAAAATGAAATACTAATGAAATGTTAAGTATGATGCACAAACATACGTACGTAATTGAATGACGGTCTTAAACTTTTCATGAAAGGTCAAACTCTAGCGTTAGTACTAGATTTCTCTATACGTACAATAAACATAAAAAGCCACTTTTAAAGTTTATATGTCATGAGAATTAATTAACTTTGTGTAGCTTTATGAATAAAACAAACATAAGGTAAGAATGGGCGTTGTGATAAAACTAATGATCGTCTCAATGTAATGACAAATCACACACATATCAGGTATACTATATAGTACGTAATGTATAGTACGTACACGTATGATCGGCGTGTTACAAATAACGTGTAAATTATCTAACAAAACCAGCGAGTATTTTATACACTACGTTATATGTACTGTACACGGGTACTAATTAATTGATTTGCAAATCCGAGTACCGGTAATATATAAACTCGATTTAAGGTTAGTGTAAGAGTTAGCTATTTGCCAAATTACCCGCCAGCAATTTATGATCATGATTCGTAGGGAGTTGTCAGCTGAGTTTTTAATATAAACATATCAAATGAAAAAATAATAACAAGAAATTTTTTTCATGATCACATGAGTTTGCCGGATAATGAAATTGAAATTCTCTTGGCAAATATGTTTAAGTTGTTTAACGAACTTCTTTTTTACAAGAGAAAAATTCTCTTAACAAATATGTTGTTAATTAAGGTTATTTAAACGAACTTTTTTTTTTTACGAAAAATTTCTTCAGATTTATATACTATTTAATGAATTTTTTTTTTTTAAAAAAAACTAAAGAACTTAAATTATTTATTTTATTTTTTTTATATAGTCAACTCTCTATACGATCTTCTTTTTTCAATACAGTTAATTCGTTATAAAAAAGTTTTACAATTTATTTGTGACAATAAAAGTACCAGTAATGTTAAAGACTAAGAAATATTTTCTTTACAAATTACAAATATGTTGTTTAATAAAGAAATTTTAACGGATAAATTAAATCTCTAGAAAACAGCTTGTTTTTATTGAGGTGTGTGTTGCATCATTATTAGTAGTGCTTGGATCCGGATACAAACCGGATATCCGGATAGATATCCTAACAGATAATGCAATGAATATACGCAACAGAAAAAAGTGAAAGGTTTAACATAATTTATAGTTACATAAATTTTTTATCTTTATATACTTCACTTTTAAATATTAGGTTCGCTCTTCTAATGACAAGATGTTCTAAAACAGAAGGTAAAAACATATTTCTTTTTCTCTAATCCAAAGGGAATTTGCCATTTTTAGGGGTCGGTTAAAGCAGAGCGAGTTTTTCGTCATGTGATTGTCTACGAGTCACGTGTTCAAATAACTTCACGCAATCAATCGATCACGTGCATTGGTAAACCTATAAAAATAAAATCGATTAGATAGATAATCAGCATGATTAAAAATCCATCTGATTGGTTGCCGATCTTTGAATTTTCATTGGCTGATTAGGGTAAACGTCCCATACAAAAATACAATTGATCATATGAAAAGTCACTAACGAATCTGATTATATCAGATTAAATTTGCTAGAAGCAAGTAACGTCGGAGAACAATATTTCTTTAAAATTTCGTTAGCTATTTATTATGTAATTTTTTTACTTGCAAATAGCAAGTCATAAATTTTTATAATTAACGGTTACCGAAATTTTAAAGAAATATTGTTTTCCAATATTACTTGCTTCTAGCAAATTTAATCTGATATAATCAGATTCGTTTGTGACTTTTCATATGATCGATCGTATTTTTATATAGGGCATTACTATAAGGATCGACAGCCAATCAGATGGATTTTTAATCATGCTTAGATAATCTTAAAAAAATAAACGGTATGAAAATTTTTTTTTTTAAAAAAAAAAATACAACGCGACTTAAATAATATATATATATATATATATATATATTTCATTTATATTTGTTTTTTTTTTGCGTGTTATTTTATAGAGATTATGGACAAGGAAAACGAAGAAAGTAATATACGGTTACACTTTTTTAATGTAAGCGATCCCTTTGAAGTTCCGGATGAAGAGTTTGATAATAATTTGTGGCCTTTGGTCACAAATATATGGATGCAATTCAGCTCGAACAAGCTTAAGAAAGGTGATTTCTGGAAAATATACGCTTGCCGTTTCATGAAGCATAGAGATTCAAGTACACGACAGGATGGTGTACCAAATGATAAAAGGAGAAAACCCACCATTCGACTGGCTGGCTTTTGCGAGGCCAAAATTAAAGTAACATGGTCTGTTTCTTCTAAAATGGTTCGAATTGAACGGTTCAAAGATTCTCCGGGTCACACGCATACTTTAAGTGTAAGTGACATGAATAAACGCTCAAGTACCATTCGTACCTTGGTCTCAAATGAGGCGGTCAAGAATTACGCACCAGTAGCAATTACTAGCGTGGTTAGAGAGTTTGCAAAAAATGATTTAGGGTTAAATGATAGCGAATGATAGCGTTAAATATCTAAGTCGTAGGGAGGTAGCGAACATAAAATATAAACTCCAGGGGCCTATAAATTCACATTTAGTAGGTAGTGCAAGTTTAAAAACAGATATAGACGAGACCTTGTCATATTTAAAAAGTGAGGAATATCATGTAGAACATTATCATGTTTCTTAATGATCCGCAAATCAAGTAAAACGTACGGAAGGTATAATTTTTATAAATTCTTGACAAATAGAAAAAATTCAGCACCACGGTTGACTCATGTTAATGGATTCGACACACAAGACAAATATACATGGTTGGAAGCTCTTCACTTTGTATGTTCGAGACAACCATGGATGTTGGAAAAGCAGCTCGCATTTTTTCGTGTGTACTGAGAATAGCGAAACCATCACGATGGCGCTACAATTAATTCGAAGAAAATGCCGCGGTTGGACTCACCGGTACATTTTAATCGACCAAAGCAGTACCGAAGCTAATAGTATAAAAAAAGCTTTTCCAGGTAGTAGTGCTGGAGAACAAAAGTGCGAAATTTTATTTTGCACGGTCCATATAATGCGCACGTGGATTTCGAAAATTTATGAAAATGAAGCCCGTAAAATTATGATGGAAGCTATGTTTAAAAAAACAAAAATAGGTTGCGAGCAACTCGTTCAAACTATTATAATACTTGTCCGGTCCCCGCTATTCGCAATTATATTAAACGGAATTATAAGAACAATACTCACCAATGGGCCCTTTGGGCACGAAACCATTCGCTACTTCTGCTCCAAATAACTTTTACCAATGCATTGGAGTCTTTTCATAGTGAGCTAAAGTCTACGACGTCCCATATACATGGGCTAATTGGTGCATCCCACAAAATTATTGCTCTTAATTGTAAGAAACAAATTGATCTGAAAGCGCCGCTTTTAATTTTCGTACAAAAAAAGTGTCGGTCTATGGTATTGAAGATGAAATAATTAAAGAAGTCCACAAGTTCCCCTATCCTATGCAATTAATGATCATAAAAGAAGCAAGCGCGGTAATGGATAGGTTGGCGAAAGGTAAAGGTGCCCTGGGGCTTACTTCTCTTAATTGCGGCTGCTTGTTCCGTAATAATTATATGTTGCTGTGCAAACATATATTTCACGAACATAGCTTTGTTTCTCACCGATTATTAACCGCCGAAGCCTAGAGAATGTTTCAGGAAATTTTCGAGGAAAGAGGGTATGAAGTATATGAAAGTCGAGAGTTAGTTAATATTTTAATATTAGAGCAAAGTGAAAAAGAAATAGATGCAGAAAATAGACGGCTTACCATGAACGAGTTAACTGTAAGACTGCGAGAAAAATACTGGAGTGTCGAAGAATGAAGTGAAGCCAATGAAGCAGAGGCTTTTATTTCCAAAGTAAAAGGGTTCTTGCATCCGATTTTTAATATCGATTAATATCGATTAAAAATAAAAAAAAAGGTATTAATATAGATTCGAAGACTATACTAAAAAAAAAAAAAACTAAAAAAACTATACCTTTTACTGTAAAGCTTAGCACAAATAATGACTACGATTGTTTGTCGCAATTAAATTTTATCAATTTAATAAAAATCGAAGTTGGTTATTGGCCAAATTTATGCACGTGATCGTATGTTTATCTGTTTATTGATCGTCTACACGCCGTAGACAATCACAAGACGAAAAACTTGCTCCGCTTTAACCGACCCCCATTTTTAGAAACTGAATCTTTGATTTGTTTTTAGATATCCAATCATATAATATAATGTTAATATTTTGATCATGTGATTATCCGTTAACAATATTTTTAAATGAAATAAAGAAAATACATTTTTTCTATTACATATTACTTTAGAACAGCTAGGTTTAGATAATTATGATGATAATGAGTTGGTACAAGAGTTGTACAAGATTTATAGAAATTTTTTCAATCCAAAAACTGTGAAAGCCAAATAAGAAAAACTTATTAGTGCTTTGAAAAAGTTGGGATTTAAGCAATTTTTTGAATAACATATACAATTTTATAGTTTAGTTAAAAAAAAAGCTTGATTTAGTTTTAATAGGTCAGCTTATAGCATTTGAATATAATCAAACAAATGAAGATACTAATAAAAAATATTAAACAAAAATTTAATTATTATTTTAATAATAATATTAAACTTTGTAAAAATACATATCTTAAGTTAATTGAAATTGGAAATGATTATCTTATCCAAGTTAAAAAAAATTTAGAAACTAAAAGTTTAGTTGAACAAGTACATGGCAATACAAAATGAATTTCTAAAATAAAAAAATCATACAACAATTAATCAAATAGTTTTAACAAACATTAAACATCTAGTACAAAAATCATATTTTACACATTTCAGCAAAAACTCCCAAAGTTTGAAAAGCAAAAAAACAGTTTTTTGCAATTATATTGGTATCCAGTTGTTCAATTTGAATGAACTTTTTTTAAAAATTAAGTTTTTAGTGATGCACATCTAAAAAAAAGTAGTTATTCAATTTTGATTACTGGATCAAAAGTTATTTAAAAAAATATAGATTTGTTATTTTTAGCAAATTAGATAAGAGATGTTCAGGTCCTGTTTTAACTTTAGTTTCTATATTTATTAGTAATTATGCTAACATTCATGGATATTCTTCTTCAGATCAATATTTACAATACAATACACAATTAATAATTTACCTCCAACTAACAAAATTAAAATAAAATATATGCTAATTTTATTGAATATTTTAATATTTTTCCTAAAAAACCATTTAACTATAAAAGTGTTATTATTGCATATAAAATTTATAATGCCTGGTACAGATTTATGTAAAGCATGTAAAATGTTAAAGGCTGAAATTTGAAGTGCAAATTATAATGAAAAAAAAGAATTAATTCAAATAATTATAAACAAAAAGCAGAGATAGAACAGGAATATTATCATTAACAAGTGCAATACGGTAAATAACCTGGTCATTTGCTAATTTTTCAAATGACCTCAAATGACCTCAAAATGACCGCTCATTTGAGGTCATTCAAATTTTGGGTCATTTGGAAATGACTCGTGACCAAATGACTATGGCCATTTCCAAATGACCGGGGTCGTTCATTTGGTCATTAAGTCATTTTGCATGGAGTTGACATCCTACCGATCACGAAAAAACTTGTACATAATGCATGTTTTAAATAATACATATGTTCGCATCATTTCTCAATTCACGTCGATTATTAATTAACATGCCATTTGTAAATTCGAAAAGGTAAATTATTATTCACGATCTTTTTTTTTATTTATTAAAAAAAAGTAAATATATTATTTTTTTTGTCTAGTGTTTTTTTTTAATCGCTTCATACCTGATATGATTTGATTAGAATGTCGTTTTACAACCGGTCTGGAAATGACCTAGTCATTTAGCAAATGATTCAGTTATTTATCACTAATAATTTTTATTAGATAGCATCTAGAACGTTTTATTTTACGAAGAACAATAATCAATCTTGATTGGCCAAAAGTAGTAGATAATTGATTAACCAGGAAAGCGACCCACTATATTATTAGGTACAATTTTGCAAGATAATTAAGTAAAAATAAAACTGTTATATTTTTTTGATTATATCAATGACGTATTAAAATAAGCTTTAAATTAAATTCGTCATTATGATTTTTGTTAGCTTGTGCTTAAAACCCGTTGGAACACTGTTCGGAACATATTACATAAAAACCGATTCTCGAACTCAGTTTATATAAATATACTAATAATTATGCTTTCATGAGCAGTTTAATAAAACCTATTCGCTATTACTTTTTATTAAAGCAAATACACGAATTTACATTTAACAATTTTTGCATTGTCGAAAATAATTATTTACAACAAGAAAAAAGGCCTGATACCATAATTTCACTCCACCTCTAAATGGTTATTTTTAAAATGGGATTTAATAGTAGAGAGGCCCGCTTCCAATGAATAAGGTTTATTGCAAAGTTTGCAATGTCATTTATCGCCGACTTTAGTAAGTTCGTTCCAGAAAAGTGTCTTTTTTTAATCGCTTTGGAGGATGGTTTGTTATTTCTATAAAAAAAAAAAAAAGTCAAAGAAAATTGATTTTTGTTCGTCATAACGATAGTCTAAAGTTTATTACAAATCAATATTGCTCACCTGATCTATTTCAAACTCGTTTGGAGCATGATTTAATAATAAAAAACATAGTGACCGCAAAAACTCGAACAGGGTCGAACTGAGTTTCGGCATAAGCAGGATAACATCCCTAATCCAAGCATTACACCAAAAGAAAACTCATAAATCTTATTAGATACGGTTTCTTGGCAACTATGAAGATTGTATTTTTGGTATCGCTACTCTCCTGAAATTTAATTGTTATGTCGTGTGATGTCTAGTTCCAATATTCAAACTCACTTATGATTAGTAGTTATTAAGCAGGCTTGAATATTGGACTCTGACATCACACAACGCAACAATTAAACACTTAGATCGGGATACTTATTAAAGCATTTTGGAGATCTAATAAGTAGCAGGTGATATTGTATTTCCGCGAAGGCAGATGGATAATGTTATTCAAGTAATCCAGTAATGGATTATGGAAATAGAGTACGGATTCATTATTATTGAGTAAATAGTAAAATTTAAGGTAAGTAGATCCAACCAAAAATTTTACAAAATATAGTTTTAACGATTATCAGGTAATAGAATTTGTACTATAATCAGTTTTTCTATAGGATGTATAGTTATAGTGAAATATAGTGAATAACAGATAACGAGAATTTGTATGATTAGCAAAATATAGTAACGTATATTTCTCGTATTATAAGAGTGAAACTTTCTGGCATTTAACCGTTACAAATTTGGTGATAATATCGAGATAAAAAAAGATTAGTCAATTTACAAGATTATAACATTAAAGAGACCACTCGTGAATATCATTAGTAAAGCAAAAATATTGTGGCAAGGCAAATTTTTTAGTACTAAACGGGACTTATTCATATAATCTGTAATATATGTAATATATCTCGTGTTGAGCTCACGTTGGTCCTCACATGTATTTAAAATATCGACTACCGTATCTTGCCATTTGTCCTAATTAAGAAATCTGCCGATCACCTAACCGTCTTTATTACAAATATATAATGAACGATATAATTGCTTGCTACACCTTTTTTAAAAAGACATGGGAAAAAATTATTTAGTAGCACTCGATGGTTCAGAAAACTCTGACTATGCTCTTTTATGGGCCCTCGAAAATCTGGTGGATCTAAATAATGGCAAATTATTAATATTAAGCGTTGGCCTCCTATCCTGGGGAGCATCGTTTGAATATTCAGCGGTTACACGTAAGTTTCATGCATCTGAACCCGTTTGATTTTGAATCAATTTGTTATGATGATTTAATTTGTGTACGTACATAAATATTTAAAGGAAATATCCTTAATGGTGAGAATGAAAAAAAATTACAAAAAGAACAGGCAAGTTTTTTATATTTCGTTCTATATAATTGAATAATAAAAAATTTATCCCGAGAATTTGTTTAGGCAGAACGAAAAGCAGAAGATATTGTAAATAATGGCAAAAAATTGGTTACTGAATTCCTTGCGATTAAAAAGGCAGAGGTCAGTGTTTCACTAGTAGAATATGCTCGTTTTTTATGCTAAATTTATTTTCAATCATATACTTTATATACTTTTCACCAGCTTCCTTTGGAATTGTACTTTAATTCTAGTACTGATCCGGCAAATTATATCCTTGATTTCATAAGGGAACAACGTATTGACGTTCTCGTTCTGGGAAGTAGAGGGAAGATATCTCAACATTGTCTTCAATTTGCTTCGTGTACAGTTGTAATCGCTCGAAAAAAAAAATTCACATAAGTTTGACGTAAAATAGTAAAATCACGTGCCTAAAATTTATGATAATCTCGTTTTTTTGAATACCGGTATTAACAAATTGGAAATGGAAAGAAAAAAAATAATAATAATAATAAGCAATTTATTTTTGGGTGTTCTTAAAATCAGAGACGAAATGAGAATATTATCATACAATGCATACAATGACAGGGAACTAAATTGTCAAAAATCCTCGACCACGTAATAATTGTTTCTCACGAATCATTTCTAATACATGAGACATGCCCTTCCGACTCTAATATTTTTTTTAAAATTTTATTAAATGTATTATTTATTAATATTATTTCGACAAATAAAAGCGATGAAGCTTTTACCTTTGCAGCACCATCTGCGAATTTTTTAATTCCAAAACCTTCAACTCGTTCAGTTAATCCCCATCCAAAATTACTAATTACTCTGGCTTCAGTTTTAACTTGAGTAAATTCACGATTATTAGGGTCAACTCGAAAAGTTTGCCATTCTTCAACTTGCATCATACGTGCATGTGTTATGTTTTTTGTAAGAGTAATCATCGTTTGAGTTTTTGGATTAATTAATGATTCTTCAATAATATATGCTTCAGGTTTTTTAATTAACTACAAACAGATATAAAGTAAAAAAAATATAATAATTATGAAAATATAATAATTATGAAAATTTCTTGATTCTCATTTATAAATTACTTTACTCACCCCATTTCCCCATTTTGGTAAAACACCTCGTTTCAATATCAATCTTGTAGTTCTTAGTACACCAGTGTCCGGATCAACATACCTATCTATCACGTCAACGCTTTCAACGTGTGAGGCGAAAGGGTTAGGATATCGTAACCAAAAAGCTAGAGTTACACTATCCCAGTTATATCTACAAGGAATTCAAAATCTGAAGTTAGCCATTACGAAGGATCAAAAATTGATTTGTGAAAATTATTTAAGTACTATAAACATTTAAAAAGTTATTAAACTTACTCGTATTTAAATGTATGTTGAAAGAACTTGACCATTACAATCTAGAATTTCTAGAATATTAAGTGAACGTATTTTCTAAAATTAGGACAATTACTTTCGTTTTTTTCAAGATAATTCAAACAAGGTTTTATTATTTAAAGTTATTATTCATAATATTTCTATTTTTCGATATTTTATTTAGAGATGCTGGTGAAAATTAATTTTACCAATTTAACACCAATTTTAACACCAAATTTCACTAATATATAGGTGTTGAAATCATTTCACCATTTATTTTCACCAGCATCTTTAATTTTATTTCAGTATTTATCGAATTGATTAATACACAAAAGTTCAAAAAGAATCTAATGACGTAAATGAGTAGCAACACTATTCACGTACGTACAGATTTTTTTTTTTCGCAGAGAGCAATATTCCGTTGCCTCCATTTCAACTATTTATACCTAAAGATCTAATTTTCATCTATCAACTAATAATTACACAAAGATTGAATAGTCGTGTGGGATCACAATAATTATACACATAATCTGATTATCAATCGATCTACTGTCATGTGTTTTCTTAAATAGGTATGCACTAGAATTTGTATCGTTTATTCTTCTTGTTATTTGTCAATCAAGACGTAATTTGCGCCAATAAGAATAACTTCTCCGAGAAAGTTAACCTGTTTAGGGCCGTTTAAAGCCATCTCACCACCGCCACGCCAAAATTTTGTGTCTAAATTAGGGTTAGATGTTAGCCAAAATTTCTTGAGAAATTTTACAAAAGGTAAATCAAAAATATATGTGGTCACTGATATTTAAGCTTACGGCAATTTTTTATTTATATAATTAGTGTACTGTTTTTAGATGCACAGATTACAATATTTTTTTTAACAGAAAATTTTAACGTCAATTGACTCTTTTCTATCCCATTAACAAAGTTACAGAGCTATTTTTTTACATTACATATGAAACCCAAAATTTTTGTTCTTATTACTTTATTTGTATTTATCTTTGGATAACTCGAACGAGATTTAAACTGCTAGTAGAGTTTTTTTTTAATTAATATAAAATTTGGCTCTGTAACTTGGATTGTAGAAACCTTTTATCAATTTGTTTAAATTTTAGGATTCTATCTTTTAGTTGTAAAGGCTCTGCATCTAAATCATTGTTTCCAATAAAATATTAATAAATATCACAGATTATAATTTAAAATGAAATCTACATTTTTTTACTTAACCTGCTAGCCTTCTAAAACCTACTAATACTTGTTTATTATAATTTATTTAAAACTAACCCTAACCCTAAATCCCTAACCCTAAAAAATGCACCCTAAAAAAATTTAGTTTTCAAGATTTTATACTATAATTTCATTTTAATCTGGATTTTATTATAATTTGCCACAATAAATAATATCTAATACTATAATAATGAAGATTATATCAAAAATTTTATATCAAATTTTTATATGATACCATACATAATTTTGATTTACTTAGTTAACAAACCATCCCATCATTATATGAGTGTAAAAAGACATCCAATTTATACATATAAGTGCCAACTTTTGGTGCTTATATAATCAATTTTGATTGGCTAATTTGGTGTAATTGATCTTGATTGGTTAAAAATCTATATATGTTTTTTTCTATATTAAAAGCCAATTTTTTGAACTCATATAAACCTTAATCTCTTATAACTTTTTTAAAACAAAGAATAAAAAAAAATCATTTGACAGAGATTTAGTTTATCTAAAAGGGAGCTTTTAGGCATCTCCCGCAAGAGATATATCTCCCACAGGGAGATATATATCCCAACCAATCTCAACCAATCAAAACCTGCGAATATCACGTGATACACATTCTGAAGTACTACTTAAGCCAGGCATATTTGTACTACTCGGACCTTAATTCACTGATCAACTTCGGACAAAAATTCGCTTGCCCGATCAAATTCGATCACGTACACAATAAAGCGAATAATCGTGTAGCAAATAACAAAAAAAAAAACATATGGGCGGATTTGACTCCAAAATGCAGAAATGTGATTATCATGAAATTCACGCTGATTGGTTAATTTACCTCGTACAATATGAAAATTTGAGGTGTCGTGAAAGCATCATAGCTTTTTTTTTTTAAATATAGTGTAGTTGATATTTTATATTTATGTTCAACGAGGTTTTAGCTTCCTTGATTCTCTTCTGATCCTCTTCAGATTCTAAAAATGAAGAAGCTTTTATTAGAGACAATTTCAAAGGGTAACTGCACAAAAATACAAGATTATGTACAATATGTGGCAAGAATGCGAAGGTTTTTACCAGTTCGTTTATTTTAGATTTGATTTCGTTTCATAACAGTTTTCTAATTACAGAATACATTTATATTTGCTAGTAACTATAGTTATTTATTTTTTTCTTGAGTTTGCTTGGCTCAATCATCTAGATATATATATAACTTGTGTACTTTTTGAGAATACGATGTTTTACTGCATTACTATATAAGTTACAAACTTTAATATTTTATTTTATAATAATATTAACATTTATACTTGTATATTAATTAGTCTTGTAGGAATTAAATTGCTAAGTAAGCATAGATATGGTTTAGATCAAATNTGTACTTTTTGAGAATACGATGTTTTACTGCATTACTATATAAGTTACAAACTTTAATATTTTATTTTATAATAATATTAACATTTATACTTGTATATAAATTAGTCTTGTAGGAATTAAAATTGATATGGTTTAGATCAAATAAGCAATATTATTTAGTTTAATCATATATATTAGATATAGACTAAAGAATTACATTACATTTAATAAAGCAAAGAATAGCAGAAAAATACAATAAAATTACTACTTAAAATGTATTAATAAAGGTAGAGAAAGTGAAACTTCGTGTATAATAAATAATTTAGTAATTTGATTGATTAAATAAGCATAGATATGGTTTAGCAATGCCATTTAATTTAATCATAAATATTAGATATAGACTAAAGAATTAATAAAGCAACGATATACAATAGAATTTCTACTTAAAATGTATTAATAGAGGTAGAGAAAGTGAAGCTTCGTGTATAATAAATAATTTAGTAATTTGATTGATTAGCAATCTCGTATATGTATTGATTTGATTGGCCGCGATGATCACATGTCTAATATTTAAATCGATTTAATTTGTTGTTAATGTTTTGATCATCATATGTGATAAAATTTCGATTTTGTCACATATGGAACGGAGTCAAATCTGCCCATATTATGTAATAAAAGCAAAGTGTAATGAATGACGAAATCATATCAAATTTATTTAAAAAAAAACACATAATAGAAGCGTAAAAAACAACAAAATCGTATCACTGAACTTATTAATAGAAAAAAAATATATATACAGTAGAACAAAAAGCACTACCGCAAAACCGACAACAACAACGAACAACAAACGAAGCGTCAATAGCACGACGAGGTCACACTGAAATGCCGACTCCAAAACTCTAGTAACGACGGCTCCAATAGCGAAAAAGAAGAAAAGTATTAGTAAAAAAAAAATAATAAATAAAAAAAATTAACAGTCCCAAAACAAAAATGTACTCGAAAACGGCGACTCCAATGGTTTAGTGCTGCCGTTCCAATGGCGAAATTGCATCTGAAAAAAGAGAAGGTTAGTACCAAATATATATATATAAAAAAACAATGGCCCAAAACGAAAAACTTACCCGAAAACGGTGATTCTAATAACTTCAGTAACAATGGTTCTAACGGCGAAATACACCTGAAAAAAGAGAAATATAACTTATAGAGAAAAAAAAATTTAATTCCCAAACTGAAAAACATACCCGAAAACGACGACCCCAATAGATTCACTAATGCCGGCTCCAATGACGAAATCGCACCTGAAAAAAAAAGAAGCGTTAGTACCTAAATAAGAAAAAAAAAAACAAGCAACAGCGAAATAGGAGAGAAATATATAAGAAAAAAAAAGAAACAAAAAACCCCCAAGATGAAAAACTTACCCGAAAACGGTGACTCCAATAACTTCAGTAACAATGGCTCCAACGGCGAAATCACACCCGGAAGAAAGAGAAATATACAAGAAAAAAAAAAAGTTCCAAGACAAAAAACTTACCCTCCAGTAATGACGGCTCCAACGGCAAAATCGGAAGAAAGAAAAGCATACACAATACTTGCAATGACACTTGAGGCGACGGCACTAGTGATGACACCAATGACAGCAACAAAACTAAAAAACGGCAAAAAGAAAAAAAATTAGTAAGTGCAAAAAAAAAAAAGCGAAACAATAA
>QKWP01000587.1:92828-104026 GCA_003550325.1 Gigaspora rosea
TTATTATATAACAATTTTTATTAAAAAAAAAAAACTTTTTCTGACGATCTTTTGTACCAAAACTTCCTATAAACGCTGATATACAAAATTTTGTAGTTAGGGGGCATCCATAAATAACGTTATGTACCCCCTCATAGTAGCGCTGGACCCCCTCTCTACTATATAAAAAAATTTTTCAAAATCCGTATGTTTATATATAAAATTTTACAAAAACTTGAATATATTGTGACACAGTGATCCGATTTGAATGATTTAGGTATCATTCGATTCGTCTCAGTGAGACGAATCCAATGATACCAAAATCATTTTATTTGGATCACTGAATCAATGGTTATTCACAAAAAACTATTGATTTTATAGTTATTTTATAAGAAAACATAATAACCAATAGTATTTGGCCAATAAAATTTGATCCAGTAATCCAAATGAAATGAAATTGGTACCATTCGACTCCTCTCACCTAGACGAATCGAATGGTACCAAAATCATTAAATTTGGACTACTGGTTCAATTTTTAGCCAATTTTTTCTAAAAAAATTACGTTATATTTTTTTGACCTCCCCCCTACTTATTGAGAAAAATGTTATCGTTCGTCCAACCCCTCTTTTACTGTATAACGTTATTTATGGATGCCCCCTTAGTATTTTTATACATAACAAAAACTCTATCTAGAAGCAACTTGAATACAGAACTTCAGATTGCATATAAGAAGACTGAAATAGAGTTAAAAAAGATTTTTTCTTGTAGGGTTTGTTCTTCGGTAGAAGACTTCGTTGCTATTGAAAACGTAGTAGTGCTAAAACCCTGGGTTTTTTGTCTAAAAATGTGGAAGTTTAAACGAAAACATACTTTTGGTTATCTATACTATTCTACAAAACGCAAAACTTACACTCTTTACAAGTTTTGGTACCTCCACTATCTCTCGTTGGTTTTTTCAAAATTTTACCAAAAAGTGGACAATTCAGTTTACCCCCTCCAAAAGATTGGCAGTGTTTACTTTTTCCAAATTGGAATACATCTACCTAATCAGAATCAAGTCACGAGTAAAATTTTAAATCCTACAAAATAAACAGTGAATGATACATGAGATATTTTGGTGGAAAATTCGAGATGAAATTTCTTTCTAGAACTTTCTTTGAGGCATAGTTTTTTCTTTTTTCTCTATTATATATATAATACTTAGGCAGAATTTGCTGCGCAGTATTATAATTTTTATAACTGGCAGTATTAGTATTAGTATTAATATTAGTATAAGTATTAGTATTAGTAGCTGTTTTTTCATTCTTTTTCTCATTTTTTTAGATAGGATTAGTCAGTTCCGCCTTTTATAGGCCTTTTCTTCATTTCTTTCATCTTACGTCTTTTTCTTTTTGTTGTTGTTTTTGGTCTTTCATTTAGGTTCAAAGTTATTTTCTCTTTTTTTTTCTATATCCTTTTATTTTTTTGCATTTTATTTTTCTTAAGTAGTATTATACAGATAGTAGTACATGATATTATTATCTGACCTCACTATTGATGCTAGGTAGAAGGAATTTGAAGAGAAATTCTATAAACTTGGCAGTACTGACGTTGAGACCCCATTTTCCCAGGATTATAGTGTAACAGGTTGCATTTGGATGCTTATAGAAGTAGGCCAATAATGTTAAACTATATATTAGTTTAGAAATTAATTAGTTTAAAAAAGATTGATATACACTCTCTCCTGACCACAAAGTGAAGGAGATGGGTATTTTATTTTATCAAAATACAGGCTTACGATACAAGCGAACAGACCACAAAAAATAAGGAAACAGGGGCTTGTCCCCAAGGAGACAAGAAACGAGGATATGGAGAGTTAAATAATATGGAAGAAGCCGAAAAAATGACAAAAAGAAAAAACCAAACCAGCCAAACGTGCTTGTTACATCAAACAAAAAAAATATAAACACAAACAAACTTGCAACAAAACAAACGGAACACGTTGAAAGCAGTGGAGCACACGAGAATGAACTAAGTTGGGACGAAAAAGTAGTCCAAGAACTAGAAGCCCTGAAAAACGTAACAAGTAGCTACATTAACCTAAATAAGGATTCCTTCGTGGTCACTGACGGACTGAATAAAACACAGGAATCAATAGCAACAATAGAAGACGGAGCTACCAACGCCTTGGGAGCTCCATCTAATAACATAGAAGAAGCCAAAGACGCTCGTAACAACAGTAGTGAGAAATCCGAGACAAACGAAATAGAGGCTACAAAAAAAACAGAGGGTTCAGAGAAAAACCGAACGAAGCTCGGGCCTTGGACCTCTTTGTTTCCAAAATTGAAAAGGGGACGATCGACTTACTCCACCTTTTCTCCAAGAAAAAATATTAGGACTAACAACTCAAATGCATTAATCATCGATATTCAAGGTCTACAAAGCCCATTTAATGAGATAATGACTTCGATGTTTGAACAAGTTAAATATGACGTTAGTGCGGCGAAGCAGCACTTTACCAAAGGTACACGGACGCACATAGAGATTACATTCACAAGTGCCGAAAAGCTTAAGCATTATGCTTCCAGTGGAATAGTCATTGAAAACAAGACGTATTTTGGTTATATCCCGGTTGACGGTCATAGGTCGTTTCTACCAGTGAAATGCAGGAATGTGCCCTTAGGGAACAAAATGGAGATTTCAGACGCCTTATTGGGAGCCTTCGAAGACGTGGGAAAAATAGCTTCAATCAGGCCTCTAATGATTGATGGAACTCCATATATCTTCGACCAATAGATTATTGTGTTCGAAACCACTGACGACCTGGATTTGGAAAACAACATTCCCAGGTTCACACATGTCATGGACAACAAAGTGTCTACAGAGTGGAGATCAGCCACAAAGGTGTGCTACTTCTGCGAAAAAGAAGGCCACATTAAGAGAGATTGTCAGGAGTTCCACGACTCGGTAGAACGTAGACAACGTTTACGGAAATATAGAGCGAGGGACCCAGACGAACAACCAATTCCGGGAGAGATAGAAATAAATATGGAAAAAATGACATGGGAAGTTGACACGGCGATCACCCCTGAAAAGGACGTAAAGGAAGATCACGTTGCCGAAATAGAAATGGGGATACATGCAGGGGAAGATCCACATGATACAAGCTCAAAGGAGCAAATTACCACAAATACGGATATCAATCTAAATAAGGCAGAGGCCAGTCTAGAACAGACAGAAATAGAACAAAGGGACGAACTAGCCTTAATAGGTTACGGACCTGAAACAAAAGTTCCTACACTATCGATGGTGGAAACCCCAGTAGAAGCGTCAGTGGGAATACGTTTGCCTGAAATTAGCGACATAGCAAATTATGAAGACACTGATTTGGGAGAGTTCACAGTGGTGACTCATAAGAAGGCACAATCAAAAAAGAAAAAAGGAAATACCAATGGCGGGTCAAACCCTGCAAGAATTACACCCTACAAGGCCCAGAGAGGCAAGGGTGGTCGAAACCATCATTAAGATGGGTACAAAAACCTTTTATGTAAGAATGACAGCATCCAAAATTAAAATAGCCACTTTAAACGTAAAAGGATTAAATGACAGTGGTAAACAACAAAGAACCCTTACATTGTTAAAGTCTTACAAACTGGATATTATAATGTTGCAAGAGACAAATCTAAATGACGAGAAAAAAAGAAACTTTCTTAAAAAACAATGGCTGTGTGACTCAATATGGACAGAGAAAACGGCAATTCTAGCTGGTAAACACAGCATACAATTTAAAGAAATGGAAGTCAAAAAAGGTGGACGAATCATCACGACCAAATTCTCATATCAAGGACGGCACTATAATGTAACTAACGTATACGCTCCGCCCATCTCAGAGGATAGAGTAATTTTCTTTAGCGATTGGTCTCCAAAATTAAGCGAAGAGGACATAAATATAATTGCAGGGGACATGAACACTAATCTAAATCCAGAAAAAAACCGAGTTAGCCAAGCTAACCCACAAAGAGACAACTCGAAGGAAATCCTGGCAAATAAAATAGCAGGTTTACATAACATCGCAGATTTTGCGCAAGAAAGTCCATTCCTCACCTTCTTCCAAAATACACGTAACAATACTTCGATGGGAACATGTATAGACTATATTTTTATAGACGAAAAATATGGACATTGCATTTCAGAGGTCCAAACCCGGTACGGGAACTCAGACCATTTATTGTTAGAATGTTCGTTGAACTTCGACCGTCTACAGAAGAGGAACTCGCGTTGGTGCTTTCAAAAAGAAAATTTGAAAAATAAAAAACTCCACCTTGAAATTTTGGAAGAACTAAAGTGTGGAGAGTCAGTGCAGGATTGGGATAACTGTAAAATCAACATACAGTCAATCACAAGGGCTTTCAGAATACAAAAAAGACCAGAAGATGAAATAGCGAAATTAAATAAGAGATTGACAATGCTCAAAACTCAGCAAGCAAAAATGAATAGGGGGAGTTACGTACAAGCCCAAATAGGGGACCTAGAATCCAAAGTGTGCTCTGAAGTAACAAGACTAGCAGAGAAATGGGCTGTTAAATCTAAAGTGAAATGGGCAGAAAAAAGTGAAAGATCAACAAGATATTTCTTTGTATGCTTCAAAAATAGACAAAGCAAGGTATGCCAAAAGATAATAAAGGTGCCAGAGTCTGAGGAAGAAAGGGGTATAGATACCCTATACTACATAAGAAACTACTATGAAGGTCTATATAAGAAAGAAGGGATAGACCACGATGCAATGGAAAAAATAGTAGGGAGCCCTCCCAAGGTTACAGAAAATATAAACAAACAACTGCTAAAAGAGATCACCAAAGAAGAAATAGAACAAGTTATCAGATCACTGCCAACCAACAAGTCTCCCGGGACGGACAGGTTGACTTATGAATTCTACAAAGGAACAATAGAAACTGTAACCCCAGTATTAGAGAAAGTCTTTAACAAGGTACTAAGCGAAAGTAAAATGCCTCACTCCTGGCATAAGAGCCTGATCACTCTGATACCAAAGAAGGCTGAGAACTTAGAGGAAATTCAGAATTGGCGTCCCATCTTAATGGTTAATTGCGATGCAAAAATATTTATGAAGATCATGGCAGAATGCCTCAATATAAGATAACACCAGAACACCAGCAGGGGTTCATTACCAATAGGTCAATCATGGACGCAGCTCTGGACATTATCACGACTATTAGGAATCAGAGGGAACAGACTGACCTGCATTGGATGCTGTTGGTGGATCAGGCCAAGGCATTTGATAGAGTGAGCCACGAGTTCTTAGAGTATACTCTTGGTAAAATGAACTTTGAACAAAAAGCCATAAAGTTGGTAATAAATCTGTTCAGTCAACAAGAAGCGCATATCGTTGGAGAAAACGAACTATTAAGTCCCTTCAAAGTGGAAAGAGGTGTAAGACAGGATGATCCTATCTCTCCTCTTTTGTATATTCTAGCGTTTGAACCGCTCTTAAGACAACTGGATGAAAAGGTCGCAGGGATCCCCCTAGGCAGACATAGGTTCAAATTGTCGGCTTATGCCGATGACCTCTCAATTGAAATAAGTTCAGCGCTAGACTGGAATAACATGAGCCACCTCTTCGGGCTATATGAAAAAGCCTCGAATGCTAAAATAAATAAAAACAAAACAAAGCTAGTACCTCTAACACCCATAGCAGAAAGGGTGACTCTGGAAGGGGAAGAACAATACATTAAGGTGAAGGAACAGGACACAATAAGGATTTTAGGATACGAAATTCAAAGGAACGGTGCGCCAAAAAAAGGATTATGGAAACGGGTTATCAAAAAACTAAAGAAATCGATAGATCAATACAAGCTACGAGACCTCTCGTTTAGGGGAAAGATCTTGATAGCCAATTCTTTAATTCTTTTAAAAGTCCGGTATGCTACATATATCTTAATGCCAAATAGAAAGGAATTATCAGAGCTTAACAACATGATATCAAATTGGATAAAGAATAAGTCCAAAATGCTTCCAAAATATGCCAAGTTTCAAGAGGACTACACCAACGGGGGCCTACGAGCCCCGATACTGAAAAACTTAATGGATGCTAGACTAGTGATGATGTGGAAGAAACTATGTACCGGGCATTGCTCTGAGCAGAGTACGAGAGAGAAAGAATTAGCAACAAACTCAGAGAAAAGAGGAATACAGAGGTAGTATGGGCCTTACGCGGAACAGAAATAAGCATAAAGGCATGGCCGGCAGAATGGAGAGCTCATCTTAGGGCCTGGAAAAGAGTAAAAGGAAGCATACGAGCTACAAGAAATTGGCCATGGGACCCAGATGATCTTGTGGTAGGCGAACTAAAAAGGAACCAGATCACAGTGAAGAAGGCAGCCGAAGCCTTGAACAAGAGACCAACGAGCAATACAGGGAGAGTAGGCCTCCCTGACGAATATAGCACAGACTGGATTCTCACAAGGGAGATACAATTTAAGAAATTGGATCTTTATTGGCGTCTGTATCACAAGGCCCTTCCGCTGGGGTACAGATTGAAGCATACAGATCGTTTAAACAATGGTAGTTGTCCTTGGTGCCCAGACGAAGAACAAACCATTGAACATTTCGCGGTAGAATGTCCTAGCAGTGAAATTGTGTGGGATGAGGCGTTAAGACTCATAAAATCGAACACCGGGGCGAGGCGCCCCGCATTAAAGCAAGAGATCTTTTCATTAAGTCATTGGACGAGCATAGAAAGTAAATGTGCCGCTCGATGGTTGCACATACAAGTCTGTTACGAAATTTGGTGCATTTACACCAAAGCCAAATGGGGAGGGGAATGTCTTACAAGATCAGAAATAGCTTATAGGACAAAGGTGAGACTAAAGGCGGAAATTAGGCAATTACAGTTTAATTTGGCGGGTAAACAGAAAAAAAAAGGGATAAATATAGATTCCTCATATGTATTTAGAGCTTAATAAAGTTTTAATAAATAAAGATCACCAATAGCGACCCTCAGTTCGTGCTGAGGGAAATTTTAAAAAAAAAAAAATTAATTAGTTTATAGTTATACAGAAGTAATAAACTAGTTTGGCTTTAGCAAGGCCGTCAAAGGTAAAAAAAAAATTTTTTTATTAAAAAAAAGCACAAATAAAATAATCAAATAAATGCCATAAATCATAATTTAAAAAAAAATATGAAATCTATCTTCTAATCTTCTAAAACCTACTTATACTTGTTTAATATAAACTTTACTCTAAAACTAATCTCTAATCTTAATTCCTAATCCTAAAAAATATGCTTCAGAACAATAGTATAAGTACAGAAATGAGAGCCAACAAACTCCAAATATAAACTTTACTCTAAAACTAATCTTTAATCTTAACTTTAACTCTAAAAAAATGCTCTTCAGAACCATAGCAAAAGTGCAAAAACAAAAATTAACAAAACTTCAACAATAAAAAAATAGTAATGAAACTCCAATAATACAAAACTAATAGCAAAATTTCAATAATATAAAATAGTAACAAAAACTTAGTAATAGTGATAATACCAAAAAAAACAAAATCTCCAATAACAAAATTATGGCTTAATATTTATTAACTACAACTAAAAGCTATAGTTAAAAAAAAAAGTATTAGTCAAGAAGTAAAAAAAAACAAGTTTATACTTCTTGGTAAATTGTTAATTAACAAAAAAGAATACCCTAAAGTATCTAAGTAGCAAAGAAACTCTAGTATATTATATTAATACAGTCAACCCTCCATAAATGCAACTCTTAGGGACAAGCCTACAACATGCATTTAAGGAGGTTTGCATTTAGAGTGAGCCAATTAAATTGCAGCTTTAAAAATTTGAGCAGCAAGTTTGTGTAACTTCTACCAAAACTGTATAACCTATTTTAAATACTAAAATTTGATTGGCTGCGTGCATTTAGAGAGGTTAGTGTAATATAAAATGTTATTCAAGAGAACATGTATTTACAGAATATAGAACATGCATTTAGTACTAAAAACATCTTATGGAATAGAAAAAACGTGTATTTAGGGAGGTATTGCATTTATGGAGGTTGCATTTATGGAGGTCCGACTATAAAGCAATGAAACCATAATACTAAGAACAACATGAACTTAATTAACTTTTTTAAGAAGAGGACCATTTATTACCTGATTTTTTAGATAGGTAAGGGGTTAGAAAATTATCAGGTCCTAATAGTAAATAGCTTTTGATTAGCTAAAATTATTAAAATTTTTAAAAATTTTTAAAATTTAATATTAAGTACTTTTTGAACCAGTAATCAGTTTTGGATGATTTTACTACCAAAATGTTTATTTCAGTAAAATGATTTTAACAAGTCTAAAATTATTAAAATCCAATTACAGGATCCCAAGATCATTATCCCTTAAATAGTTTTGCAAACAAATTTGGTGTTTAGAATTTACCGATTTTGCTACTATTTGATTCGTCTTGATAAGACAGTTCGAATAGTACCAAAATCATTAAATTCTAACTAATAGATTCTAAGTTATTTGCAAAAAAATTTGTGATACAGTTTTGTAAAGAAATTCAGATTGTTTTTGCCAAATTACTATACCAAACTGTGCTGCAAATCATTTTTAGTGAATATCTCAGGATCTAGTAATCAGAATTTAACAATTTTGGTACTATTCAAACCATCTCATCAAGACAAATCAAATATTGTCGCAAATTAAAATAAAATCAGATTAAAATGAAACTGGTGACCTTTCTTGCTCACCTTTAAAGCTTATAAAACCCACATATACTTGTTTATTAATAACCCTAACCCTAAACCCTAACCCTAATGCTAAAAAAAACCCTAAAAAATGTCACCTAAAAAATTTTAAAATTTTGCTTAAAAAATAGAAATTTCATTTTAATCTGATTTCATTTTAATCTGTCACAAATATTACCAAATTGTTAAATTCTAATTAATATCATAAGATTGTTAAGTTTTTATAAAATTTATTTAATAGTTATAACAATATAGTAATCAAAATTTAACAATTTTGTTACCATGCCTTGATTAGATGATTTAAATGATACCAAAATCGGTAAATTTTAATCACTAGACAACAAGCTATTATAAATATAAAATATATAAAAAAATTAAATTATAGATCTATACAGATCTTACTAAATTTATTTTTCTAATAAAAGATTAAAATTTTTATATTAAAAATAAATTATTTTTTATACAGTGCGCGACACTTAAAGACTACACAAACTTTAAAAGCTAATAACTTATTATCTAAAAAAAATATTTTAAAAAGGAAGCCACTATTTTATAGCTAAATCAATTTATTACAACTTAACGGCCTTATTTTTTAAAAAGTTTTAATAACTTTTCAAAATATATAGCTTTAAAAATATAGTATTTTTATATGATATGTAGAAATTTAACCAAAAATGGGACAAGTTACATGTTTTGGCTTCTTGTTATTGGCTAATTTTAAAATTATTTTTAAAATTATTTTTAAAATATTTTTTATTAATTAATTTTTGACCAATCAGAATACAAGAAATCAAAAAAATATCAAATTTCAATATGAAATTTTTGAAAATGGGACAAATTATGAAAATATAGTCTTTAAGTGTCTTGCACTGTATAAACTTTAATTTTGTACTAAGAATTATAAGTTTAAAACTAAAATTTATAGTTTTACTATATACTAGCAAATAAATTTTTTAACTAACTAATAAATTTTTTTAAAAAATTGCTTATATTAAACTAATTAATAATCAAAAATTTTTCTATATAATACATCAGCAAATTTATATGTGCGAAATATTTCGAAAGAAATTGTGATATGCAATATCTTTTGAAATATTTCGATTTTGAAATATTTTGAAATAAAAATTTCAAAATATTGCGAAAATATTAAGTAATATTCAAAAACACAAAATAATATTAAATAATTTCTAAATAATGTACTGTGGACCTACAAAAAAGTGATTCTATCAATACTTTATATATTTAATTTCCGATAACCTGCCATCTTCTGAAACAAATAATAATGTTCCAGGTACATTTGAACCAACCCAGGATTAAAGATCCAATTACAGATCATTTGAATCAACCTGTGTTCAAATGATACTATTTCTGGTTTATTTGAGCCATCAGTCTGTTGAAATAATATCATTTCAAGTTCCAACTTGGGATTAAAATGATCCAATCCGCGATCAAACAATCCAATTTGTGGTTCAAATGCACCTATTATTTCAGGTTCATTTGAACTCAACCTAGTTTCACATGATTACATTCCCAGTGCATTTGAAATTATCATGGCTTTGAATAATAACTTTTAAATAATATTACCAAAATTTGCTAAATATAAATACATTTCAAATATTTTGAAATATTTCGAAAAATATTTAAAATAAAATTCAATTAAACAAATGAGACAAAAAGCGTAAAAATTTTAATAATAAAACTTTATTTAATTAATAATCCCCTAAATTTTCAATTATTACATTAGTATATGTATTGTATTGACTCGATTACATAAAAATATAAATTAAAAATCAGGAATGCATTTACTAAAAAGAATAATGTACAATATGCATTTACTATAAATGGTCATTTTGTTTTCAAAGTGGATTAGTTTTTATTAAAATATTTGCTAATCTCTAAATATAGTATAAAAATATTTAATTTAAGGGTAGAGTACAATATCAATCATTTTCATATATGATTATCGTACAAAAAAATATTATATAGAGCAAAAATACACCACTAATAAGAATTTTTGAGAACGCAACCAATTTTAGCCAAAATTTTGTGGCATATAGGGCAAAACCTTCTATTTATAGTAGTAAAACTTTAAAGCCACATATTATATTAAACAATTCTACTTGTATATATCGTCAATTTGCTTAGAACGATTGAGATTTGCTTAGGTAGTACAATATAAATAATATACAATAACATATGATTATTACCTAATTTCAATTGAATGTTATTGTAAAAAAAATTAGTAATGTGATAAATGTAAATCATTGTACTCTACTCTTAAAAATAGAGCTAAAATTTTTAAAGCAATTGTCATGAGCAGTTTTTATTAATTGAAAACAATTTCAAAAGTATTAAAAATCTAAATATAAATGTAATTCAAATAAATTAAAAATAATTTTTTAATAACGATAAAATTATCAAATATTTTGAATATATTCAAATTAATTAAAATATATCTGAAAATAATTAATTAATATATGTATATATT
>QKWP01000587.1:120571-155728 GCA_003550325.1 Gigaspora rosea
AGAATTATTTTTATTTTACTTGAAATTTAAAGAATAGATGCATAAATTTTGATTTTTGATCAAAAAAGTCAAATTTAAGCATATTTTCTCCAAATTTTAAGTAAAATAAATATAATTCTAATAATTTGATGTATTTTAGATGTTGTACAAGTTTACTTAGTGCATAAAGTTAGAATTAATTAATAAAAATTTGTGAATTATAAGATTTTATAGAATTTTATTAATAAAAGTCTATAAACTCTTATAATTTACAAAATTTACTAATTAATTCTAACTTAATATACTAAGTAAACTTGTATTTATTAATTGTTATTTTTGGCTTCGGACACTAACGGTATCCGTTTTCTAGTATATTTTGAATACAACTCATTAATGGCATATGATGATCCAATATTTTAGTTTTAATATATGACAAATTAAATTTCATATTATTCATAAATAGTTTTTCTTGTTTAATATTTTTTGGTAATGGAGATTTGGAATGATTTAAATGCTTATTAAAGAATGAGATAATTGCATTTCCAGCTGCATTACTTATTTTATATTTTGTAACCAAAACCATTAAATCAGCATAAGCTTTGTTAGGAAATTCATTATACTGTATTCTTGATTTTCATCATCAGATGAATTATTTCGCATATCTTCGAAATAATCTGCGCTAACTGAAATATCATCAGATAATTCACGATAATCTTGCGAAGTATTTTCAAATTCATCAAGAATATTAGTATTAGGATTGACTTCAAAATTTTTTGAATATGTGTTATCCTCTAATTTAAAAGATATATCTGCTAAATTCTCAGACCAATTATTATCATTAAATAAATTTGCAATATTACTCTCTAAATTAATATTTTGTACAGGATTGCTAAAGTTAATATCTTTAAATAAAATTTTTTAGAGGTTTTAGAAGAAGAGGAATATCCAATATCTAATTGGTCTTTACTAATATCATTTTGAGGCAATTCATCAAGAAGCGAAGACTTGCGAAAACTCTTAGCACTTTTGGCAAAAACTGGAACATCTTCGACAGTATTAAGACACTTGGACATATGTTTACTCAATCCATTTGGTGATAAAAAAGTACATTCACAGATAGAACATATGAAGCTAGACATTTTATGAGATTAGGATTATATTTGATATTTAAAGAGAAATAGTAAATTTATATTCTAAAATTATAATAATTTCATTTTGATTTAAAATTTTAAAATAAAATTTTTTACGAAAAAATTAAAGAAGTTTTTAATCATATTTATATCTTTTTGAAAATATAGAAATTTTGTTTATATTTTAAATTAAACTAAAGTAATAAATTTATTCATTTTATATTTATAATATACATTATATTTTAAATTAAGAATCTTATTAACCATAACCTATGGTGATAATCAACATAGTCACGTGACTAATTTACATAGTATAATTATTATACATGTTATACAAATGTTATACATATTACATATGATACACACACAGGTTATACATGTATGTACTACTTACGCCAAAAAGTAATGCTGTAATTAGCTGCTGTAAATACGCCGCTACGTATGTACTGAATAGTGCATTAGTCGATCTTTAGTAATTGAGGTTTTTTAGGCTTCCTGTACCATACATACGACATACCAGATAAATATCGATGTGCAAAAATCATGTGCTGTACACTGCCGCAGCTGGGCAGTTTACCTGCGGTGCTTTTTTCTAAAAAAACCAGCTTTAAACACTCTTACAAATAACGTCGTTTATCATACGAAAAAAAATATATGACATACCAAATAAATATCGATGTGCAAAAATCATGTACCGTACGCTGCTCGCTTCGCTTGCAGCTAGGCAGTTTACCTACAGTGCTTTTTCTAAAAAATTTAGCTTTAAACAACCCTTACAAATAACGCCGTTTATCATACGAAAAAATATTTATTTGCGTACACAGAACTTAATAAATATAAACCATCTTAGAAAACATTAATGATGTTTATTTAAAATAACATTCAATATCGTTATAGTTTTATCAATTCTAAATATATGGCCTACTTATGTCCAATCCACTCTTTGTTAAAAGTAACCCTTACAAAGTAAAGCTCTATCAAATTTATATACCAGAATTTCATATATACTAAATCGTCTTCACATTAAAAAAAATGTTAATAAACCTTGTAAACTATCGGTTATATTTAGTATCAGTTAGTGATAAACTCGCAAAAAAATAAACAAATGCCAAAAATATATTAATACTCATTTGATGCCAAGTATATACACAGTGGCTCTCGATATAACGGACCATCGATATAACGGATATTGCTTAATATGGAGAATTATAATGGAACCAAATTATGATTTACTATAATATCTTATATATCATGAGATTTTGATATAACGGAGCTTTTGATATAACGGAACAAAGAACTGAAACCATGGCCTCCGTTATATCGAGAGCCACTGTGTAATACATTATTATCTAACACTAAAAAAAAAAACTTCATTATAGTTTAGTATTATAGTTAGAATTAAGAATGTGGCTATAATAGTCATGATTTTACTGATCCTTTCCAAATGAAATAAACTTTTTCAATTTAAAAAATGCTAGTTCAAAACCATGTACAGTGCATCGTAACTACAAAATGTGCTAAGAATTATACTTGCTACTTACATTTGTATGCACTATAATTATTCTTACTAAGATTCTATCTTAACTTTCCTGCTGTTTACATGTGCGTGCATTATGACCTATCCCACTACATAAATTGCATACATATTTTCTTATACTGCCTTGACATTCCACATTGTTATCTGAAACCTTATTGTTATTAAAATCAGCATTTGAGAAAGGAATTCTCAAATTAGGATCTTGAGGGTTAATTACATGACTACATGCCAATCCCTATAATTTTGATTTTCAGAAGAACTTTGTAATCTTTTAATTAGTGGCCGACCACGGAGCTTAGTAACTAAAGGATCCATTATGACATTCTGTTCAAGTTGATCATTTTAGCTATTGATATTTTCAAGTGTAAACTTTTTTTCATCAATAAACCGAGTAATTATATTTATTAATTCGTCTTCACACTCAAGGTCCAGTGCAATATTAAGAGCCTTTTTAATTTTCCTGAATCCAGTAGCATACAAAACTTTTTTGTTAACTACTTGTTTATACTTTGCAACATGCACGTTAGCATCTCGAATTTGTTTTATGATATGAAGATCTGGAATAATTCTATTTGAAGATTTTTGTTGGAACATAGTTGAAATTTCAACACTTTGCTATTGTAAAGCCTCCAATTCTTTGTTTTGATGATCCTCTTGGTACCAACGTCTTGACAACAATCCGATATGGAACTTTGCCATTTTGCTGTTTATCATCACTTGAAAAAAGTGAGCACATATAATGCCACGGTTAATAATAGCCATACAAGTGCACAAATGTTCACTATCACTCAATAAGACCACGTAGTGCTTGTAAACAGCTGATAGGCCTATAAGTTCCCAGATTTCAACAATGTCATTTAAATCAATATCTTTTATAAGAGATATAATAGAAATTTGTAGTCTATCAATTTGATTCTTTAAAAAACCCTTATCGTAATCCAATAAGAAATTATCTTAAAAAAAAAGTAACCAACCTTAAAGCTTAGAAATGAAACTTGATTAAAGATGCGAACTAAAAAAAAATTATTAAACCTGACCTGTAATTCTTGAATATCATCCTTTGATCGTAGTTGTGCTCGATATAAAAGAGACCCGTAATTTGTTGTTGTTGAACAGCTAATATATGGGGAGTTAGGTATAATTTCAATATTTCTAAAACCTTTGAAAATATTGTTTCAACAACTGCTAGCACTTGATTAGTAGGAAGAAAACTTAAATAATTATTATGGCGCGACCATTTAGCCTCATTATTCAATAGATTTTGTATATTCGCGCAATGATGAAGTAATTCTTATACCCTCTTTAATTAGTTGGTTCATTACCTCAACACGTTGAGTACTTTGAATCCCTGCAGTGAAATATTTTAGTTAATAACACTAGGCCCAAGATTTAATACACCCTTGTAATGTTCTGTTAAAGTAATCATTTGTTTAAGGATATTTATTTAGTAAACATGTCCATCGTCTTCTTCAAACATACTATTTCGTGCATGTAAAAATTCTTTATAAAAATCATTAAAAATCATCAAACTGTTTCCCAAGTTTGCTTTACAAATTTTTGCGAATATTCTCTTGAATGTGAAAAATACATAGAAAATGATGCATGGTGGGTAGTTTCAAAGAAATGGCATTACTTAATGCAGGATCAGAATCTGAAAACAGAGCCACTAGCAGAGTGTTATGTGTTGCATTTACAATACATTCAAGAAACCACTCATACGATCCAATAGTTTCGTCATCAGACAATGCTTGATATACAAGACGGAACCTTGTGTTATTGTCAATTACTATTAAAAGTATAAGATACATATTACCGTATGTGTCCGAAATTAAGCTACCTTTTTTGGCCAAAAAATTACACAAAAAATCGTAAAGTAGCTTATTTTTGAAATATAGCGTTTTTTGAAAAAATTGAAAAACGTACTAATAAATATTATCCAAATGTGAACAACTTTACTTAATTAATTTTTTTGAAGTTTACTTAGTAGAAAAAAGTTTTATATGTAGCAACTGCTAACGAATTTTTTAAAATTTTTAAAAAAAATTAGGGGGGTAGCTTATTTTAGGTAGTAGCTTATTTTCGGACATATATGGTAGTATTACAAATTTGTATTATAGCATAGAATGGTTACACACTAGTAGTATAGAATATTTAGATAGTAAGAATAGTATAGAGTCAGAAATTGATTGGAAGAGAATATGGCAGAATTTTAAAAAAAATGCAGGATCAAGATGTAGAAGTTTGCAAAGTAGTAGGGAATGGGTGTTNTTTTTTGGCCAAAAAATTACACAAAAAATCGTAAAGTAGCTTATTTTTGAAATATAGCGTTTTTTGAAAAAATTGAAAAACGTACTAATAAAAAGTTATTTAAATGACACTAAATTTTTACTGTAGATGTATTTTGATGCGCTGAACAACTTTACTTAATCGACTTTTTGAAGTTTACTTAGTAGAAAAAAAGTTTTATATGTAGCAACTGCTAACGAATTTTTTAAGATTTTTAAAAAAAATCAGGGGGTAGCTTATTTTAGGTAGTAGCTTATTTTCGGACATATACGGTAAATCAATTTGTCTAACATGTATTGTCAATATGAACAATATCGGTATAACGAATCAAGCATTGTTGCTGCATTGGTGACATCCAAAAAATTCTCGTCAATCTATTATTATATTGATCCATTCTAATATTGACAATCCAATCCGGATCTTGACTTTTTAACTGCAACAAATAATCTATAAAATCCTGCGCTTCTCCATGACGTTGGCTAGATGTTGTTCGAAATTTTTGAACTGCATTGTAAGGGTCAGTTTTACAAATAGCATGATCTGAAAATTTTGCTGTTAAGAGCAGAAAGATATGTTTAGACCCCATATTCCTTTTTGTTACATAAAATTCTATCAATTCTAGGATTTCTGGAGATAACTTTCTATATATAAAGCTACATCTGGTTGCATTTGATGATTATGTTCTCTCTTTATGCTTGTAATAATAATAAACTTAGACAACTTTGGTTTCGATAGATTTACATGCCAGGAACAAGAAATTTTTTTGATTTTTGATTACGTTGGCTAAAAAGATCAATAACCTTGTTGCTAATAGCTTCACTAGCATATATACACTCAAAAGTACGTCGCCTAAACTCGCCATTTTCATTAATTTCTACTCTCTTTTGACGTAATGAAAAACCTATGGCTTTAGTATAATGATTAAGACGTGCTTCAGTCTTATCTCATGATATGTAAGAATCGCCTTCTGATAGTTGAAGGCCACATTCATTATTCGGTTTAAGCTCTGAAGGTAATTCTGTACCAGAAGTTAATTCCATGCTCATATTATCTGTAATCACAAAAGCAACTAAAGAGCTATTTGAAAACTCAGCAAAATTTGCATCTAAATCTTCAAAAGCTAAAGGTTAGAATAGTAAACCTAATGCTTTAATAATTTTTTTTAAATGAATATACCTTTCATAATTTTTTTTAGAAACTAGCACAAGAGCAAAGAAATACAGTAGTGGAAACTGCTACAAGAAAGAACAAACAAGCACAACAAGCAAATACAAAGCACAAGTAACAAAAATCAAGCACGACAAAAGAGCACACAATAAGTAAGCAAACAACAAACAAGCAAGCAAAGAAGCACAACAAGCAAGCAAACAGTGTATAATTAAGGATATATACTGTATGTGAATGCAAAATGAATGGACGGATCACAATAATGCTCAATACGACGCGTTGCTATAAACAAAAAGAGCACAGTAAAGAGAGAAAATGCTATAACTAAATAGTATAAATATTGAGTGGAATATGTAAGTAGAAAGGTGTTAAAGAAAATTAGCATTAGCAAATGCAAACAATATGTCTTACCGAAGTAAAAGTAAGTTCAAATTCTATAGTTGAATACCGGAATACGACGCGTCACTAAAAACAGTAAAGAGAGTAGAATAAGTAAGTAGAAAGATATCAAAAAAATTAGCATTAGCAAATGCAAACAATATGTTCTTACCGAAGTAAAAGTAAGTTTGAATTCTGTTCTGTAATCGAATACTGGAATATGATCAATATGATCTGCACAAACATTACACAAATATTACACATAACTATAATTCATGTGACTAGTGGTGATCATCACCACTAGTTATCCGTATTATATTTCTTAAATTAAATATACATTTTTAATCAATATACACAGGGACTAAATAATTTGTAATTTCTTAAAAAAATTTGAAATAATTAAAATTTGTAATAATATTATATAGTGTTTTTCGCAGCAAATATATGCACAATTATTAAATTTTTTTTAAAAAATTATTAAACATTTATTAAATTTTTTTTAAAAAATTATTAAACATTTATTAAATTTTTTTTAAAAAATTATTAAACATTTATTAAATTTTTTTTAAAAATTATTAAATATTTATTAAATTTTTTTTAAAAAATTTAGTGTGATTTTTACTCTACATTGTGTTAGTAGTGAAGTTATTGGTCACGTAATAGCATGTGAAATTATAAGCCAAGGTTAAGCACAGCCTGCTAACTTATCACCACCAAGTAATTATAAATTTTTAATAAAGATTTAGAGTTAGGGTCAGGTAGAATCTGGGTTAGAAGGATTTGTTTATGTATAAAATTTAATGCTAAGAATTTTTACTTATTGCCCAAAAGACTTGTAAATATTTCGCTATTAAAGATTTTTTAGATTTTTTCTTTGCTTTTTTATTGTTTTGATTACATGAGATTCTGCAATCCGATTAGCTGAACATATGAGCAGTGATGATCACCTGTGGTAATATTAAATTTTACCATAAAAGTAAACAATAGATCATCAATCAACATTGTTGTTTTTACAACTTTCAACAACTTTGCAACTTCGCAACATACTGCCAATCTTTGCAACACCACTTAAGCTTTTTTTTATTTATTTTATTACAAAAATTTGCACTTTTTTAACATTTAGTTACTTTGTTTTAATTATTTTTTAAATTTTATAAATACAACCAACTTTATATTAGTTTTTTGTTCAACTAATTTTTCTTTAAGTTTTTTTTTTATTTTTCAAATTATAACTTAATAGGTAAATAATTCTATATACTGTAATATACTGTATAACTTTTAATTATAGATTTCTTAATTAATATATATGTAGTTGCTGATACTGTGAATAGCAAACTAGCAATTTGCTAGCATATATATTAATTGAATTTAAAATCTATATATAATTGTAGACAGTGTAAATATAAGTAGTAAAACCTCTGGCAAGCTCTAGCTATACGAATGTGATGGATAACTATCTTGCTAAGTCTGCTGGCTTATATTTTTTATATAAGTCTTTATCTTCTGGCTCACTATGAGATTATTGATTTTAAATTCTTTATTTTTATTTTATTTTTTATATTTTATTTTTAATATTTCTTAGCAATAATTATTAATAAACTTTTAAACATATACATATTTTGAAAGGATGTTTGGGCAAAAACTCTTCAGTTCCAAGAACAAGACCATCAAAGGAAAAGCTACACGTTGACAAAACCCATTTGCAGAAATGGAGCAAGAAATTGTGGAAGCCGGAAGTTCAACTGTGGAAGCTGCAGGTTCAACTGAACCTGTGCGAACTTTCAAAGGTTGTTAATTTAATTTAAAATTATATTTTTAATTATTTTTTTATTTTTTAAATATTTTCATTGATTATAATTTAATTTTAAATAAAGTATCGCAAACAACGATCTCTAAGCTTTTAGAGAACCAGGGTGAACTTCTTTACCATATGTAGTAAATTATTTCGAAAGTTGATCGGCTTGAAGGCCGAATGAAAAAACTCAAAGACAATTTGATTGAGAACTACGACGCAACGAATGAAAAGGCTTTTTTGAGGTAATTTTTTTAATTTTTTAATATTTATTTTAATTTTTTATATTTTATTCTAATAATTTTTTTATAATTAGCAAAGCATTAAAGGAATTGCCAATGAGTTGTTAGACAATTCAATCTATCCTACAGATACAGAACTCAAGAGAGGAGCAGAGGACTATTTTGGGTCCATAATTGTGAATTTATGTGAAGATTGTCAGAGAAAGATTGAAAAGCCTATTATGCGAAGAAACTTCATTGGCCTGTAAAAATTAATTATTTTTTTTTTAAAAAATATTCGAATTTATTCGAAATATTTAAACATTTTTCGAATAAATTTGAAAAATGTTTAAATATTTTTGAATAAATTCAAAAAATGTTTGCAATTTTTACATATATTCGAAAATCTTAAATACGTTATTATTTTCTAATTTAAAAAATTTTTAGCTTTTGGAAAAAGTTAGATTGTTGCAAAGCACTTTAATCACTAAAACTAAAGACTCTATGTTTTTTATTTTTGGCAATCTTTTAGACCCTATTAACACCAAGGCAAAACCTGAAGAAGTTTTGAATTGGAAGAGATCAGAAAAGACGAAGAATTGTTTTAAGCTTCTTTTTGCAAGAGTTGTGAATAGTTCTAATGAAAATGATACTTACGTTGTTTGAATTTTAAATAGGATTTGGCCCTCTGGGGAAACAACTGACCACAAGACGTCATATGCAATGGCAGTATGCCAATCTATTCTTAACCCAAACTACGAAAAGTTAACGATTTCTAAAGATATCGTTAAAGAAGATCTTAAAAGATATCAAGTTATTATTATTATTATTATAATTATTATTATTAGTATTATTATTATTTACTAAAAATTTGTTCAATTTTTCGAAATAAAGCGAATGTTAGAACGATGTAAATCTTTTTGGACATTAATTTCAGAGGATATAGAAAAAAGAAATGAACCAGAAGAATTAAAAGAAAGAAACGAACCAGAAAAATTAGAAGAATTTGGAGAACGATTAAAAGAATTTAAACGAGTATATTTATATATAGATTACAAGTGTCTGTGGTAGCATCAATAGCGCCCCCTTAGAGCACATTTTTAAAATAATAGAAGGCCCCCCGAAAAAATTAGACTTAAAATGCAAATTTTTGGTTTTTGTGGAATTGGGTCTTTTTTTGTAGATCCTTCAAATTATAACAAATCAATCAAAATTATTGTAACATACCGGTTAGGGACTGTCAAAAATTTGGATATAAAATCGCAAATTTTTATTTGAATATCTGATTAATATTTGGGTAAAATTTGGATAAAAAATTAAAAATTTGGAAAAATTTGGATATTAAACTTTATTATTTCATAGCATATTTACTTTAATTTTGCCTATCAGACATAGTTGTCGGGTTTGTTTTGATTTTAGATATGCTTCACGATTTTTTTTTGGTGGATTTTGGAATTTATATGTGAATAACTAAAGGCCTTGTTCTAATAATTGAAATTCATGTGCACGGCTATAGATAGTGGTTTTTTAGTAGGGCTCATCTTTTTATTATTTGTGTGTTCAACAACATAACTTTCATAGAATATCATATCCATCGATTTAATTTTTATTGTTACACAAACCTTTGCCATTAAGTGATGTGATGAAACATTCAATTTTTTGGTCTTTATATGAGATAAATAAGCAATAAATATTAAAAAAATAGCCGTAAAAAAAAGAACTATCACTAGTTGTTGAAACGTTCGGGAATTCTCTGGTAGTGAAAGATTGTTTGGTTTGGTCACTAAACGATTGGTTGAATAATGGTTAAGGGTTTAAGGGTAAATTCAAAAGCAAATTTTCAGGAAAATGTCCTTTTTAACTTACTATCATAGATATTAAAATATTCTATACACTTTATTATGGTCTCAAAGTAAGTTTAAAAGTCATTTTTTGTATGAACACGCTTTATAATAAATTTTAATAGCAAATAATTCTCAACCAGGTGAATATGTGTACGTGTTCAAAAAATAAACCATCATTGGACATTACACATTCTCTGGTTGGTTGAACGTAGATTCCAGATCACATGAGTTCTAAAATCGACCAAAATTTGGATATCATTTGGATATTTGAGACCAAAATTTGAAAAAATTTGGGCTAAATGCCAAAATTTGGAAATTTTAAAATCAGAGGCCAAAATTTGGAAAATTTGGAAAAATTTGGATCCAAATTTTTGACAGTCTCTAATACTGGTATAACTAGAACAGGGAAGTACTTTGGTACATACAGTTATTATATCTATAGAATTCGTTTGCAATTTAAACTTTTCAAATTATAAAATGCACTACAGATTCGCATACATATTGATATGTTATTTTTTATATATATCAGTTTTTTTTCTCCTTTTTTTTTTTATTAATCTACCTTTATATATGTGTAGGGTGTATTTTTTGGTGCCTGCTGATCTTACCTTCGCTTGTCTTGCCTGTAGTTGTCATCGTAGTAGGAATCGTAGCTTGTAGATGTCATCATAGTAGGAGTCAGCGCTTATAGATGTTGTATTCGTAGGTGTCATTATCGTAGGTGTAGTTGCTTGTATGCGTTGTTGCTTGTAGGTTTTAGATAAAAAGAAACTACATTCTGAACAACACGCAAGGCAATTACTTTTTATGATTATTCTTGTATTTTAAAAAATTCTTGTCTTCAAAGATATTGTTCATAATTTATAGTATTAAGTAAATCAAAATTAACTTATACTACAAAGAACGAAAGTACCAATAAACCTCTGCACTAAGATTTAAAATCACTAACCAAAAAATTTGCAAAGCCTATTTTTACACAATTGAAAGGTGAAGAAGCATTGGTCAATGCACTTGCAAGAATACTATATTAATTTTTCTGAATCTTAGAATAATAGATCAGAAGAATGAAAGCATTAGTCAATGCACTTTGCAAAAGTATCTTTGGAATTAAACTTGGAACAGAAGAACAAAAAGTATCAGTACAGTTTCAAGAGCACCACGTTGACTTCTCTGGATTGTGGTAGGTTGAAAAGTATTTGCAAAAACATTACACTAACTTCTCTGGAATCACCCAAGACAGTTTGCAGGAATACTGTACTGACTTGGTTAGAAAATAAACTTGGATCAGAAAAACAATAGACGAAAGATATTGGCTTATGCACTTTGAAGAGTATCGCGTTGACTTCTATGGATCCTGGTTAGGATAAAAAACTTGAATCAAAAGAATGAAAAGCATTAACCAATGCACTTTGCAAAAACAGACGTTGATTATTCTAAATCTTGATTAGAACAATAAACTCAGATCATAAGAACGAAAAGCATCAGCCGATGCACTTGCAAGAACACCATGCTGACTTAATTGAAATGTAAAGCATTAGCTGATGTACCATGTTAACTTCCTAGGACTTAGTTAAAATAATAAACGTAGATCAGAAGGATAAAATGCATTAGCTAATGCATTTTGTAAAAATACCATATTAATTATTCTGAATCTTGTATTGTCGGATAGCTTAAATCGAAGAATAGTTTTTTTTTTCTTTTTTTGATAGATTAAATCGAATAATAGTTTTTTTTCTTTTTTTTTTGATAAATTAAATCGAAGAGTGGTTTTTTTTTTATAATAAAATCGTAATTAAATAATTAATTGATGATTCGCCAGTCAACAGATGCATGATTATAGTGTAACGTGGTGCAAATTACACTTATAGACGAAATGCCACGATCACCTAAGGAAAAATATTTTTTTACTAAGTTAATGAGTCATATCGACTAATTGAAAGTTGTAGAGCTCATCGAGGCGCATCTAACGGTAGTTAGATCATCAAAATCGGCCTAGTAGATGCAGAGATATCATCGAAAAACGATTGAACAACTATGTAAAATTCTATGTAAACAAACATTTGTTTACATAAAATTTTACATAGTCGCCCAATTGTTTTTTGATGATAGCTCAGCATCTACTGGGCCAATTTTGATGTTCTTACCACCTTTAGATTCATCATAATGAGCTCTACAACTTTCAATTAATCGGCATAATTCATTAACTTAGTAAAAAAAAATATTTTTCATTGGGTGATCATGGCATTTCTACCTATAATATAAATTATTATAGCAGAAATGCCACGATCACCCAAGGAAAAATATTTTTTTTACTAAGTTAATGAATTATACCGATTAATTGAAAGTTGTAGAGCTCATTATGACGAATCTAAAAGTGTTGAGAACATCAAAATTGGCCCAGTAGATGCTGAGCTATCATCAAAAAATGATTGGGTGACTATGTAAAATTTTATGTAAGAGGCATCCATAAATAACGTTATGTACCCCCTTATAGTAGCGCTGGACCCCCCCTACTATATAAAAAATTTTTTCAAAATCCGTATATTTATATATAAAATTTTACAAAAACTTGAATATATTATAATCCAGTGGTCAAATCTGGATGATTTTGGTACCATTCGATTCGTCTCTATGAGACGAATCCAATAGTACCAAAATCATTTCATTTGGATTACTGGATCACGTTTTATTAACAAAATACTATTAATTTTATAGTAATTTTATAAGAAAACATAATAACCAATAGTATTTCGTTAATAAAACGTGATCCAGTAGTCCAAATCAAATGAAATTGGTACCATTCGAATCCTCTCCTCGAGACGATTCGAATGGTACCAAAATCATCCAATCTGGACCACTGGATCAAGTTTTAGACAAATTTTAATAAAAAAATTGCGTTATATTGGGGGGGGCCCCCTATATAGTGGAAAATCGTTATATTTTGGGGGACCCCCCTCAAACATAACGTTATTTATGGATGCCCCCTAAACAAATGTTTGTTTACATAGAATTTTACATAGTCATCCAATCGTTTTTTGATGATATCTCCGCATTTACTGGGCTGATTTTGATGATCTAACTACCGTTAGATGCACCTCGACGAGCTCTACAACTTTCAATTAGTCGATATGACTTATTAACTTAGTAAAAAAATATTTTTCCTTGGGTGATCGTGGCATTTCGTCTATAAGTGATTTACATAGTAATTTGCATCATGTTACACTATGATCATGCATTTGTTGACTGGCGGATCATCAATTAAATAAATAAAATTCATTAAGCAATTTGTTAAGCATATAATAGTATTAAAATTTATTAATTTATTAATATATTAAATTTACAACATAATAAGTATAAATAGCATAACGGTTTATTTAATCTGTTAACTATTGAGCTATTATTTAAAACCAATCTATTTTCCGAATCTAGCTTCAACAATCACGTATAACGTGTCAAACTTAGTAGTTTTAATTCTGTCACCATAAATAATGAAATACTAAAATTACTGGTACTGATCGTTCGGGTTATTAGTTAAACTTTTATACTTCAGAATAAACATGTTTTAAAGACCATTACTTTGAGGTTTACTATAGGTAAGTGAGTTGATTATTTCACTATTTCTCTGATTATTTTTTATATAAGTTCTTTCAAGTATAGACTAAGTACTTGTTAATTTTGCATTAGTCTATTTGTCTTTGCATTACGCTTTGTCTTAAATTATATATGGGGTCATTGCTAGGAAAACCACAGTTAGAGACTATTTAGATTTTAACAATAAAATTTGAAATTGCTAACTATCTATTAATCCAATTTGAATAAACTTTTTTTTATTTTATAAAGCTTAAATAGCTTTATAAAATAAAAAAAAGTTTATTCAAATTGGATTAATAGATAGTTAGCAATTTCAAATTTTATTGTCAAAATCTAAATAGTCTCTAACTGTGATTTTCCTAGCAAAGACTCCATATAATTTACTATTGAATCAATTTTGGGGTATTGCACGAGTTAGCAGATATGTGATTATTGTGTTCATTTAAATTACTTCTGTTTGTTAACAAAAGATCTGAATTGATTTTAACCTACAGTAATGGGAGTTTTAGTGATATTATTTTGCCGACTGCTTGGAATATTAAAGACAAATCATCGTTTATTGTTATAGATTCGAGTGATTCAAGTGGAATTATATGGGAAATACGAAAATGAGAAGTCTTGGGTAATGAATTAGTATGCTCAACTTTAGTCAAGTAAGTCATGATATATACAATATAAAGTTACATAAATCATAGATCACGGCAGATATGACATACTATACCACACGACTACCACATATGTCATAATGGTGATATGACTTAAAGGTAAGGTAATATGGCATATACGTTATAGATGTAATGCCATAGTAGTTACATCACGGTACGTACATTCAATATTAATTTTCCATGACGGGCGATCTTCACCTATTCATTTTCACATGTGCAAAATGATTGGTGAAAATGTAGGAGACACTCATGACGGGGTTATCGTTTTATAATAATAGGATATAGAAATATTATCACATTTTTTTTATAATTATTTAAACATTTAAAAAATTTATAGGATACGTCTAATTATCTCAAACGACCTTTGCAATCCTCCAAAAAAGTAAGTTTATATTTTAAATACAAATTTTTTTTAAATTTTTAAATTGAATTTTATGCTCATTTTTCTTATACCTATAATTTGTCATAACATTAAACTAGTACCTGTTGGATCTATTAACTAGTTCAGTAATACCAGTTTCAAACTAACCCTTGAATTCATCGAGGTCTTAACCATTTTTTTATCTAAAAAACTTAAAATCGCATTCTTCTCGCTATATACTTCCTCCTGAGCGCTCTGTGCTTTAAACTTAATATTAATCAGTTTGCATTTTTCGATCACATTGCATATCAGATTTCCCCTCCAAAGGGCGATATGCTATATACTAAAAGGCATATTATGCATATTTTGTAGAGTACTAGTCTTCATTGCTCCTTGCTTTATTCTTAACTTAGCCAGACTTTTCAGACCTTCGCTACTATTTAATCTCTTTAAGAGACTTGTTGTCTATTTAGCTAATAAAGAACTTGCTAGAGGCTTAAAATCCAAAACACCTCCATGAAACTTTATATCATTTGGAGCGGTCTGTGCTATGCCCAACTTTCTCTTATATAAGCGAATTAATGGCTAGTATATACTTTCTAACTCCCTTTTTGATAGTGTTATAGCTTGTAGAATATATTCTAGCTTTGGAAGAAGCATCTGATTGTTCACATAATTTAGCGAACTTAGCTGTCTAGCTGTTACTTTTTTCTTTTCTAATAAGTGCGTGAACAAACCAACAATCTTCTTCACTTTTTTCTTGATATTTGCTAAGTCTTTAAATATGTGTAGATACATTCCGAGAAATTTGACATTGTACAATTTTGGTTCTGCAAATAGCCTTGTTTTGCAGAACATGATACTTCTTTCTTCTTTTGGGAGCTCTATATTGGTTGTTACTAACATGGACTTATTACCATTAATTTTGATATCATTAATAAGAAAGAATTGTTTTGCGATTTTAATTGTTTTTTCCAACTGCTCTCTTGAACCTGTGATTCATATTGTGTCATCAGCATAACCCAACACATTCTAATGCACTCTAAGGCTACTTTTCTCCCCTTTTTTTGACTTGGCCTCCTTTATTTCCACAATATAACCCAGGGATTTGTTTCTTTGTACTCTATCCAACAAAGAGTTATAAAAAATTCTCCACACCAAGGAAGAATAACCTTTCCTTGGTCAATACCATCTTTAGCTATGAACTCTTCTGTAAGACAGGACCCTGGATATCTCTAATGTATGTCATATTTTTTTTTAGCAAATTGCAGAAAATTTGGTCTAAGGTCCAAATTTAAGTTTTAGAAAATTGAAATTAATTTTAAAAAAGGTTATATAAAGCATTTTGGCAAATTACAGCAATTTTATGCATGTAATATTTTATTTTTAGCAAATTACCTGCATTTTNGGTTATATAAAGCATTTTGGCAAATTACAGCAATTTTATGCATGTAATATTTTATTTTTAGCAAATTACCTGCATTTTGCAAGAATCATATCCAAAAATAAAGCTATCTCATTTTTTTGTATTACTATGATTTTTAAAAATTTAAGATGCTTAATTTTGAATTTTTTTGATTAAAAAATCCAAAATTAAGCATCTTCTCTTAAATTTTCAAGAAATAAAAGCAAATATGCTGAAATAATGTATTTTTATAAGCTGAACAAGTTTTCTTAGAGCACAATGTTAGAATCAATTAGTAAAATTTGGTGAATTATAATATTTTATATAATTTTATTAATAAAAATACTAAAAAATTCTATGATTCTTCAAATTTTACTAATTGATTCTAACTTTATGCTCTAAGAAAATTTGTTCAGCACTCAAAAATATATATATTATTTTGATTTATAAAAAATAGATGTGATAATTTAGTTTTTAGCAAATTACTAAAAATTTATATATAATAATTGAATTTTCAGCAAATTTACTTGATTTTAGGGGTAGCAAAAACCTCCAAATTCATGCAGATTATTTATGATCTATATTAGAGATGTCTGGGGTCCTTGTAAGACCATAATCTGTTATTATTCGCATACGCCTTTTACTAAAAATGTTAATAATAAATTTAATTACAATTTCTGGAAGCCTAATTCTACGCATCGCTTTCTTATGCATTACCAAACTAGCAGAATCATATGTCTTTTTCATATTTTGAAAAAGGAGCCATATCTCCTTTTTTTTCTCATGAGCCTCTTCTAATAGTGAATTCAGAATATGAATAGGCTCTTCTGTGGAATTTTCTGGTAGACCTGCAAAATTAGGTTCTTGCAAAATATTTTTGTCTTTTATAATTGTACTTAGTCTTTTGGATATGATTCTGGTTACACACTTGCAGAAAGCTTCTAATAATGCAATTGGTCTTACTTTACTTAGCTCAAAACCCAGTCTTCATCTTTGAGAATTGTATAAATTTGCGCTACTTTCTATTTATTTGGTATATTCCTTTGGGTTAAGCAAACATTTGCAAAATTTTTAAATACTATATGCATTTTGAGGTCTGCTTGCTTAATTAACTTGTATGTAATATTGGATATACCCGGTGTCGAGTTTAATTTAACCTCATTAAGCATAAGGAGCCATTCTTCTAACCCACCTGTTTTAAAACTAGCTCATACCATTCCTTTTGTATCCTACTTAATGGTTTATAAATATTTTTCCATTTCTTGTTTAGCTAATGATTCTTTTTTTGAACTGGGCCTTAAAATGCTTATTGGTTTTAGTTAGGACCTTTTCGGGTTCAGAAATTAACTTGTACTTCTTTTTTTTCTTAATTAAAACACAGTCTAGAACCACTTTATTACATGGTTTCTCCAGAAGGCTCCTTAGCATTTTTTTTTGCTCGCTCGCAATCATTTCGCATCTTTTCTGTACAAACTTTTTAATTTCTTTTTTTCTATATAATTTTTTTCACAAATTAACTTATTCTCCATTGCTTTTCACCACAAAGCTGCTCTATTAAGCCAAGTGATCACATGCTCCAAATTAATATTTGGTATCCTAGTACCTGCTCTAAAGTTGATACTCTTAATCTTACAATTCCAACTACTAGTCATATGGTGTGCAAGCTTGTTGTTTGCTATATTTCTAATTAATCTGCCAAACTCTTTGGCTGTTTTTGCAGTTGATGATTTTTTTCTGTTTTCTCTGATCTTTCTTCTATTTCTGATCTTTCTTTTTGGCAAAGTCTCTTCTGTAGCTTTCCAAATCGCTGCTTTAATTGCATCCTATAGCTGGTCTATGCTATCCTGCTAATCAGATATATGATATGAATCACTATTCTGCTGATCAGATATATGATATGAATCACTATCCTGCTTATCTTTTAAAAGCCAGAGTGGCAACTTCTTTTTAAGCTTGTTCCATAAAACCATTCTATAGTTGCACCAATCTTCCTGTGTTGTCTTATCAAGCTTCCAGATTGTTCGTGCTGATGTTTTTTGCTTGTTATATCTGAGCCTTTACTCTGAAAAATTACAAATTCCACCAAGGGCAAATCATGATCACTACTAGTTATTGTTTTTATTTCACAAATATCCGCTTTGGATATCCTGCTCATTAAATTTCCTGAAATCCATATCTGGTCTATCCTTGTACTTGTATGACCATTGCTTCAAGTGTATTTTCTGGCACTAGGATTTAATCTTCTAAAAGTGTCTGCAAAATGTTTTCTTTCCAACTATGTAAAAAGAGCAAATGCTTGAAGTTTGGTGTTTTTGAGGACTTGTTCAGCACCTTATTTGGTATAAGGTTAAAATCTCCCATTATAACAATCTGCCAGAATTCGCTATTTTTGTCTATTTTTGTTAACTATTTCTTGAATTTTCTCAATAACCAATTTTGCACATGTATCATCACTTGGAAGTATATATACTACGATTACCAGAAGTTTACACCTTTTGAAAAACATGTATACACACATTAGATATTCATTAAATCATTCTATTTTACCCACGTGCCGTTCAATATCTCGCATTTACTAATTCCCCCACCTTTTTTCACATTTTTATTGGCCGCAGGTAGATCTTATCTCTAATTGGGTGAAATCGTCTGCGCCACCCTCCGATACTCATACCCGACTTTTACATCTGACTTTTATTTTATTGGCTAATCCTAACTTGTTCGACATTATCTTGTAAAAAAAAAAGAAAATCGACTTTTTGATTTCAATTTTTAAAAAAGTAAAAGCGTGATTAATACATATAAGTTTTTTAGTAACACCAAAAAAAAAATTTTTTTTAGTAACCGTATTTTATAGAATAATAAGGCTATATATAAAGTTAATTTTTTAACATCCAATCTTTAAAAAAAAAAGTGATTTGCTACCTGGCTTTTAATTTTATTTTTAAAAAATTATATCGATATATAAAAATTTTCTTTGATTTAGAAAAAAAAACACCCGGATAGTAAAATTTTTTTTTTAAGTTTATCAAAATTTGACCCGGCAAGGTTATAAGAACCAAAAAATTAACTTTGCTTAGCCTAAAAGTAAATTTATTTTTTATTTTAGAGTACTTTTTTTAATACATAATTTTAATAATATATACATATATATATTTAGAATATAAAGACGAATTTATTAAATTATTACTCTAGGTGAATATATTTTTTAATACAATACAATACATGTCAATTTATATTATCACTTATACTTTTTAAATTAAAATTTATCTTGTTTTCTAAATTTTGTATTTGGTGCGACATTTTGGGTTTCAAACTCATTGCCGATAATCAATGGTACAGTATTGATTCTTGCAATTCTCACCCTCTCTATTTGGACTGCTTGTTGAAGAGTGAGCCATAGACTATAAATATCCTGACTATCTTTATCTTTCCATTCTGTAGCGATTGCTACAAGTTCTTCTTATAGTTTTTCAAACTCACTTTTTCCTGTATTAGTATAATTTACAGATGAATGGGAAGAATTGAAAGAATCAGAAATATTAATCTCCATAGGATTTTGAAGTTGAATAAGATGATTATTTTCTTCTGTATTCTCTTCTAAGATTTGAAGTCAGCTTAGCATAGCAAATATGTGCTTGCATGGTAAGCAAGTACAAACATATCATATGCACTAATTTTAAGAATTGGGCCTTATAAACAGTCCCCAAAATATCTATTGATCTGCAAAAAATCACATGCTGATTGGGTATAAATAAAAACTGTACCCCAAATAGCATATAAGAAACTTGTATTTTTACGGAAAATCACGGGTTATAACATTTGTGTAATTACATCAGGAAATTTGTTATATAGATAAGTATCGATATATAACAATTAATCGATATATATCGATTAAAAATTAACGATATATATCGATAAACTAGTTATATATCGATAAGTATCTATAATCGATACATAGCATAAATAGATATAAATTGTTATATATCTATTAATCGATTTTTATCGTATTTGCTAAAACCGATAAATAGCGATTAATAGATATTAATCGTGAAACAGATTTTTGCTTTCCCGTGATCTAATATTATTATGTAATGTTGATCTTTTTTTATTTAGATCTGATTCTTGATCAATCTTATTTTTTTTTATTTTTTTTTTTAGTTCGTCGATTTTTGAATTTTTTTCTTTTTATTTTTTTTGATTTATTTCTTTATTTTTTTTTATTTATTTTTTTTTCTATTTATTTCGTTTTTTTCTATTTATTTCTTTTTTTTTATTTTTTTTTTACTTATTTGTTAACTTATTTATTTTTTTTTGATAATCACCGGTTGTACAAGATCAGTATAAATCTATTTTTTTTTTGTATTTCTGTATTTCGTTACTTTTTTGATACTAATATTATATTTTTTTTTTAGTTTCAGTTTTCTTTCATTACTTATGTCGTCCATATCGGTTTTTCTTTTTCTTCGTTGACGTTGTTCTTCCGGTACTTTTTTCTTGTCCTTGGTGTCGCCATTCCAGTGGCCTTTTCTTCATCGTTGGCGTTATGTTCTTCATTAGTGGTAGAATCTTTTTGTTTATCTTGCTTCTTTTTTAATACTTTTTTTGATACTAACACTAATGTTTTTTTTCAAGGCTCCCCTTCTTCGTTGGTATCATTTTTCTGGTACTTTTTGTTAGTGTCACCATTTCAGCGCTTTGCGTGTTTACCTTGTGTGCCACTACTAATATATATCTTTTTTTCTGTACTTTTCGTCCTTCTTTCGTGGGTTCTTGTCTTTTGATGCCTCTTTCATCTCTGGTGTCGTCGTTGGTGTCACCATTCAGTGCCTTTTCTCTGTTGTTGGTGACGTTCAATTCGGCGTTTCAGTAATGTGTTTTTTTTTATTAATGCCATTTTCAGATTTTAGTTTAGGCAAGTGTATAGTTTTTCTTTGAAATGTTTTTCGTTCTGTCGTTCTTCTGGTACTTTTCATCAGTGTCTAATACATATCTTTTTTCTGGTGTTTTTCGTCCTTCTTTCGTAGGTTCTTGTCTTTCAATACCTCTTTTGTCTCTGGTGTTGTTGTTGGTGTCGCTATTCGGTGCCTTTTCTCTGTTGTTGGTGACGTTCAAATCGGTGTTTCAGTAATGTGTCTTTTTTATTAATGGCATTCTCAGATCTTAGTTTAGACAAGTGTATAGTTTTTCATTGAAATATTTTTTCGTTCTGTCATTCTTCTGGTACTTTTCGTTAGTGTCGTCATTTCAGTGCTTGGCGTGCTTACCTTGTGTGCCACTACTAATACATATCTTTTTTCCGGTGCTTTTCGTTCTTCTTTCGTGGGTTCTTGTCTTTCGATACCTCTTTCGTCTCTGGTGTCGTCGTTGGTGTCGCCATTCGGTGCCTTTTCTCTGTTGTTGGTAACGTTCAATTTAGCGTTTCAGTAATGTGTCTTTTTTGTTAATGCCGTTCTCAGATCTTAGTTTAGGCAAGTATATAGTTTTTCTTTGAAATATTTTTTCGTTCTACGTATAACCTTTTTTCTTCAATGCTAACTTTTGCTTATCTTATTTTAAAAGATTTTTCGTAGTTCGTATTGTTGGTCTCGGTGTTTTGTTTGTCGTTGGAGTCATAGTGGCAGTTTAATTGTAAAAACTGGTACATGATTAAGGTTTATGCGAACGTGTTGGTATTATGTGTATTAATAGTATAAAAGTTGGTTTAGATAATAAAAGTCGATACCTGATAGATAGGGTTAGGGTGTGTGCAAATATGTTTTTTTTTTGATAGGGTAAGGGTCTGATAGTTAGGATTAGGGTGAGCACAAATGCTTTTTTTTTATTAGAGTAAGGGTCTTATAGTTAGTGTTAGAGTGAGTGCGAATAGTTTTTTTTTTTGTTAGAATAAGGGTATTTTTAATTAAAAAGTAAAATAAATTAAATAAATTAAAAATCTTATTGGTCAAACATAATCACGTAATACTGGTTACCGGTTATTGTTAGTATTGTCCCGATTTTGCAATATAAATTAATTAAATTCATTATATGTACTGTATAATTGGTATAATAAATTAATTGTTTTTATATTGATTATATATCGATTATTAACTATCATGATATGTATCGATTATAATCACTATTAATATATTGGTTATATATTGATTACTAACTATCATAGATATATATCGATACTAAATACCCCTGCCGATTTCTATCAATAGTGATAGTAATCGATATATATCTGATATAGATAGTAATCGATACATATCTAATAAGATATATATTGATTAATATCTATATCAGATATATATCAATTACTACCGTATGTGTCTGAAAATAAGCAACCTTTTTTGGCCAAAAAATTATACGAAAAAACCAGGAGTTGCTTATTTTTAGCGTATAGACGGTTTTGAAAAAATTGAAAAACGTACTAATAAAAAGTTGTCCAAATGACACTAAATTTTTATTATAAGTGTATTTTGATGCGCTGAACAACTTTACTTAATCGACCTTTTGAAGTTTACTTAGTAAAAAAAAAGTTTTATATGTAGCAACTGCTATCGCGTTTTTTTGAGATTTTTGAAAAAAACAGGGGGTTGCTTATTTTAGGAGGTTGCTTATTTTCGGAAATATATGGTATCACTATCGATAGAAATCAGCAGGGGTATTTAGTATCTATATATATTTGACTGATTAGTAATCGATATATATCTATATATAAAATTTGCTGATGTAGCTAATTGATGTAGATCCAAGCGTGATTATTAACCAATCAAATCAATTAAAAATTCTCTCTTGTTACACGAAATACGCGAAAAAATGAATTTATTATTAACGAAAGCAAAGCATTTTTAATACTAAAGTAATTTCATTTCAATCATTAGAATTTACTGAAAATGCGTTACATCTAACATGCTACTGCTCTATAGTCTATACTACTGTAATTACCATTGTATTTATTATAAGAGATAATTTCTTTTTTGTTTGATATTGATATATAATACATATATGTGTCGTAGTTCAGGTAAAATAAACCATATTAAAGTATTTATATTGCGTAGCCTGTTGAATAAATGTATAAAGTTTTATATTAGTATAACACTCACGGTTTAACAATTTATAAATCTATTGTTTGGCTTCATAATTTAAACGTAGTAGAAACTTAATAAACTTAGCCAATTATTAAACGCCCTACCTTTGTTCTTATGAAAACTTTCTGGGAAAGCGATTGAAAACGATTAGAAAAGGTTTTCTACTAGAAATACTCAAAACAAAGAAATTTTACTTATAAACGGGAGTGCCTTGAGTTTAACTTATTATTGTTAAACGGATAGTGAAATTGCCAGTTTTTTAGACTACAATGTATATCAAATTTTTAATTGCCCATATAAATAGTTTGTGTAACAGTTATTTCGGAATCTATCGGATACAAGTTTCTTATATGCTACTCCAAATCACATGTCAAATTCATTGACTCATCTAAAAAAAATAACAAAGTATATGTAAAACCAATGAACGCAATCTAAAAACCAATAAACACAATCTTAAAACTAATGAAGTTTTTAGAGAAAATAGAAATTAGTAAAGGGTAGTAGAAATCACGACTATTATTGTTTTTTTAAATCTTGAATTAATATAAATTTATTTTATTTACATTTATTTACATATCTTTAGATGTATATAGTACAGTAGTAAAGCACTAGCTAACTTGTAGTTTCCGAGTTGTTAATGTACATCAAGTATATTTCTCTAGTAGTACTTTACATTTTGTAGACAATTAATTATTTTGTAATATCTTATTTTGTCAATAGTATATAAAAAATATATAGGTAAAAACTTATTATTCGAAGTATATAGAATAGTCTATTTAGATTCGTGAAAATTTTATAATATAGTATTATTCCAATATTATATTTATTTACTATTTTTATTTTATTTTTTTAATAACATTTGTATAATGAACAAAATTTTATTATTTCAGTATCTTGCCCAAACCTAACAAGCACTAATACAATACTATTACCTACCCCTAACTCTAAACTATCAAATTCTAAATAAATATACTAATCAAAAGCACAGTTTTACAAAAAAATCACAAAGACAAAAGTGAAACCTAAAACGACGACACCAACATGGCACAGTGAAGAATCACAGCAACACGATACCATGAGTAATTGTGATGAAATAACAGTGACAACTCTGATATTGACGATATCAATAATAACGACCTCATGCTAATAACTACAATACATGAACAAAAACTTAGTTATGATAGTCACAAAATCACAATACCAACAAATTCACTAGAATAGACCCCAATAATAAAATTGCACTAACAATCAACAAAAACTAATGACAAAGTCACGAACAGCAGAAAGTTGAAATTATACAACCTAAAAATTGGCTGGCAACAGAGTTAGCAGATACGGAGCCATAGAAACTATACCAACAACAGACGAAAACTATAAACTATTACCTGAAAAGAAAAAAAAATTGTGTTATTAAAAACAACACAAAATAGCGACAATATATTTCTAAAATCAACGAAATGCCAAAGACAACAATACCAACTATGACACCAGGAATAATACCAACGACAACATCGACAACACCAGGAACGACACCAGAGACGACACCAGAAACGACACCAGAGACGATACCAACTAGCAACGACACTAGCAATGAAATTGCTTGTGCTTAAAAAAAAAAATTAGTTACTATAGTAGTCAAACAAAATACAAAGCACGAAAGTAAAAAACGGCACTGATTATCCCGATTACTAGCTTGTGATTAGCAGTACTTACGGTTACAAATTTGGTTGTTCAAACCGGATTTTTCTGTCACTGGCTAGGAGAGTTAAGTTTTTATTTTTTTTTTTTAATTGAGTGAATGTCCTTTAACAAGCTTTACTTCAACCGAGTTTTGTAGTTTTTGTTCCCTAAGGTTACAAATTAATTAATTCTTAAGCTGCGCACCTGTAATAATCAAATTTAAATGCATCAGATTGATATTAGATATATAAATTTAATTGGTCAATATGGGTGTCAAATAACTGATGCACTTATATGATCTGCAAATCCTTAATATGAGTCAAATTTAGGTGCGTCAAAAATTTTAGGGCGATCTACAGATCCGCCGATATGTGAAGCAGTATTTAAATTATCTTTATTATTGCTTTTTTTAACAGAATATTCAATATCAGCATTAGTCATAGAAGGAACAATCCAAGTATCAGAGCTAATACTATAAATATTATTTTGATTAATTTTTTTTGTTCCTTCAATCTCTCGGATTCGTTATTGTTATCACCGTGGATTCATCCTTTCGATGTTTAAGTCATCTAAGAAAACAGAAAAATCCAAATCCCAGAGTACTATCTTTACAAGTAGATATACTTCACCATCGAGGCGTCTCCTAGGTCTTCCTCTCATATACACTCCCCTGACAGTAGTCACCGGAATTTTAATATCACAAAGATCTAACCTGATTTGTTGATGATCGTAGCTATATATAAAACCGATTTTTTTTTATATGCGAATTGGTCTTTGTGCAATAAGTAAAGTTGTTTGCCATAACTATTTGCATATAATTTGAGAATTTTAGAAAATTTTATTAAGTTTTTTGAAAATACTTTGATATTTAAGATGCCTGTAAACAAAAAATAAAAAATAATAATTAAACTTATTATATTTTGACGCATTCTTGAACCCTTTAGAATTTTTTTATGAAAATTTAATCCTATATGCTTTAGAACTTAGAGAACAACTTTCATTAAGTCGATAATTAGTGTTAACAATACAGTTATTCCAGGAATGATGTATTTAATAAATTTTTTAATTTTAAAAAAATACTATTTTTTGTATCTTAAAATTTTATATAAAGAAATATTGTAAAATTTATATTGGAATAGTCCAATAAAATAAATAATATATAATATAATATAATATGTATATTGTATTTTAAAATCATATTTTTATAAATTTTACAATGTTTCTTTATATAAAAATGTTAAGATACAAAAAAATAGAATTTTTTAAAAATTAAAATTTTAAATAAACACATCATTCCCGAAACAACTGTATTGTTAACAATAATTATCGACTTAATGAAAGTTGTTCTCTAAGTTCTAAAGCATATAGGATTAAATTTTCATAAAAAAATTCTAAAGGGTTCAAGAATGCGTTGAAATATAATAATTTTAATTATTATTTTTTATTTTTTGTTTATATGCATCTAAAATATCTAAGTATTTTTAAAAAGACTTAATAAAATTTTCTAAAATTCTCAAAATATGTGCAAATAGTTATGGCAAACAACTTTACTTATTGCACAAAGACCGATTCGCATATAAAAAAAAAATCAGTTTTATATGTAGCTACGATCATTAACAAATCAGGTTAGATCTTCGTGATATTAAAATTCTGGTGACTACTGTCAGGGGAGTGTACATATTTTAATTTTCGATGGAATGCCTCTATTAAATTATTTGTATCCATCATGTCCCTAGCAACTCCCCGTAGGCAAACCATCTATTTATCATATTTGGGCTTCTACCACCTCTCAAAGTAGTTAGCGAATTTATTTGTGACCTCAACACCTATTTTTAGAGATAGTAATAGATAGTTTAGAAATTGTATCTGAGTAGCAAGAACACTGAAAAAGTGTGATTTTATTTATAGAAATTTCAAATCCTATATATAATATTGCACTTTTTTTGTGTCTCTGCCAAATAGGTATCTTTATTATATTGGCTATAATAAATTACTCGGATAACCAGGTAATTTAATAATACTTAGATAGAGATTTTTTAATCTTTAAAATAGGTTTGTTTATTTTTACAGATTTAATTTTTGCCTATTTTTCGCCAATTGTTAATTGGCTCTGTAATTTGTTTTAATGCTTCTGAATCAATCCACTCTTCAGTTTTCATTAGGTGCCAAAGATCTTTTCAAATAATTGTTTTGTGTGGATCTCTATTAGCACCACAATTATGATTCAGATTTCGACGCCAGGAACGTAATACATAGAAATAGCACAATAATATGTTGCTGTTAGGGAAGCAATCTTCAACTGCCTTAATTTCTTCACCAGCATCGTCGACCATGAATATATTTGGATTCCATTTTCTGTTTTTTATTTTTAAAAAATCAAGCCAAGCTTTTAATGCAACTGATCGCTTGAACTTACTAATTAAAAACGCGACCAGGTAACCACTTCCTGTTACTGGATATCGTATAACGAGTGTGAAAAGATGAAATCCATGTTGGTTTAACCCATGCATGCCATCTAAGTACACAATGCTTGTGGATTTTATTAATTCTTTTGCTTTTCTGTTTGAAAAGCAAACATAAATCCTTTATCTTCACATTGTTACCATTATTAAACAGGCAATATCCACTCGCACAATTTAATTTCTCTTGCCACTTTATTAAAGATCCCAATTCATCATTATCAAGATAGACGCAGGATTTCATTGTATTATGTACGATAGTATAAATATCATCTTTTGTTACTAGGCCATCCTGTAATAACTGAATATTTTGAGATCCCGCTTCTTGTTCCAAAAGTTGCACACGATCTTGAAGTTCAACTCCTCGATATCGCAGAAGTTGTTATATACTATGAGTATCAAGTCCCTCTAGAGCGCGTTGTCTAATGAAATAGTGTATATTATCAGATAGAGGAAGCGTGCATAAGTCTGATAAACGGCCAGGTTGATGGTTATTATGCTTATAATAGTGATGCAAAATTATTGTTGTTGAATCAACTGGGAATGCTACCTTAATATTACTTTTACACCCACATTTTTTGGATTTTTTTTGTGCAAGTTGTAATTTTTTGCTAGAATTTTTACTAGCAACACTAATATATGTTCCATAACGATGATAGTACCATCGTTCTGTCCAGTTATATTTTTTTCTAGGGCCATCTTCTTTTATTTTACATTCATGTCTATTGTAAATAAGCCCTGCCTTCTCAAGATTTTTAATCCATTCTTCATAGCTATCAACAGGTAGATGAAATATTTGGGATTTCTCCGTATTATTCGAATTCTGTAGGGTTTCATTATTATCATTTATTTCCCACATTTCCCAATACCGTCTGTTGCATCCATAATTCTATCAAGAGTTTCGTCAAGCTCATTGTCACTAATATCCATATCAGATTCCTCATCAATATCAAAGATCACGTTGATATCGATTGGCAATAATCTGTCGAGCTCGCTGTTATTAGGCATTGTTTCATTAAGTAATGATGACATAGGAAGAATTAAAGCTAATAAAAAATTTTAAAAAGTTAAGTTCAATTTTTAAAATTAAAAAAAAGCACGAATTTATTACAATTATAGCTTTCTTATAATGATTTATTTAAAGATAAAGATAAAAGAAATTCTGATTTATGTTAAAGACGATTTAACACTACTTTTTATAGTTTTTAGATCCGATTAATGAAGAAAGGCTTTTATTATACTTTAATATCTGGACTACTTCTTTCGACAAATTATTTGGAAATTTTGGCATGCATAGTAGTAATTTCATTTATTTAATTTTTTTTTCATGAATTCAGAACGCATTTACATAGACTAATTGACCCTTCACGAATTAGGTATACATATTATAGAATAATTTTTTTTTTACGAATTTAATATATATTTGGGGGAGATTACATATTAGATATTCACTTATATATAGATAAGGGTTGCAAAATATTAATTTTACAAAATCACATAATATAAATGTAATTTTTAATTTTTCTCTTACGAATTAAGCAATTCAGCATACATTCACATAGAATGATTATTCACAAATTTGGCATACATATTATAGAATAATATTTCCTCGAATTCATACATTTATTTTTATTGTATGGGCTTAGAACTGCACTTAGTGATTTTTATACATAGATATCCATTTACGCATATGGGAAAGGAATATGGAAATATTAATTTCGCAATGTAAAAAAATTAAATATGAAATAATAAAAAAAAATAATAAATTAATTGAATTGATCTAGCATTGCAATCAATTTTATGCATTAGTATCCACACGAATTAAATACTATAAAATCAATTATCTATAACGCATATCGATGCAATATGCAAATTATTAAATTCGTTAACTAAATTTAAATTTATATATTAGGACTAGCATTAATTTATCAATAATGTCATAAATACTGAAATAAAAAAAAATAGATACTTCACAAAAAGAAAAAGTCTTGATTAAAAGTAAAAATATAATGCCCCAAATGAGAACTTAAAATATGGAGCGTCATGAATGAAAAATAAAAATCCAAAGAATAATTGTGCAGATAAATATGCTTTTTATTTTTCTTGTATAACTATTGATCAATAAATCAACTGAAAAAATTTAATGTGCTAATAAATTATTTATTATCAAGAAAACTTTTATTCTTTCACGCATTACATCTACCTACTTCGCTTATATACAGAATATCTAATAGTTTCTATAATATACACACAAAATAATAGTCACATAACGACTCTTGGTTCAATAGCAAGACCATGTAAAACATTAATACAATGAATCAATGCTCAAATCACACCGTAATAAATATGCCTGAGCTCTACAATATATTGAAAGTTATTACAAGTTAAATATTTAGATCAAAAGATTTCAGAAGAAATAATAAATGAACTTTTTCTAAATTTAAACTTAAGCATTCCATAAAGTTATTTCAATCAAACTCTAAACAAAATTAATAACAAATAGATGTTAATATTTTGTGCAAAAAATAAACAAATTATAAAAAAATAAAAACTTGAAAACATTAAACTTAGAAAGAAAATACTTTTATTAGCAGTAAGTGAACGTTGCAAAGCGCAGTTAGGATCAGGCAATAAAATAAAAGTCAGATGTGAAAGTCAGGTGTGAGTATTGGAGGGTGGCGCAGACGATTTCACCCAATTGGAGATAAGATCTACCTGCGGCCAATAAAAATGTGAAAAAAAGTGGGGGAAATTAGTAAATGCCAATATCTCTATGTATTAAAAGTCCCACGCCTAAACCTTTGCTTTTGTTAGGTGCAGTACTTGACCCCTTTCTCTTAATTGCCCATAATTCTAAAAAACTTACTCTATGAAACTGTGTTTTAAGCCCATTAATATTATAAAATGCATACACAATATTCCTTCTCTGAACCCCTCTAAAAGGTGCAACATCTTTGTTTGAATGAGATGTTGCACCATTTCCATTACAACTGGGTGCCTTTCAGGAGTAATTGGGCCTTTCTAGCCCTTGTTTTTCTTCAATTCTATTAAGACGTCTCAAAATTTTTTCCAAAATACTTCTTTCTTCCAATTTTACATCTTGAGGAAGTGCATTATACGTCTTTTCTTTCAAATCTCCAAATTCTGTCTTCATATTTTCATTATTATGATAGGTTATTTTAAATTTATTCTTTCTCTTATTATCTTCCTGGAATTGACTCCTTGGTATATTTTCTAGTAGCACTTTCTTCCTTGTTGAGAAGAAGTGCTTTCCTCTATTTCACTTTCTCCTTTTTCTGTTATATCTTCAGGCTTCTTCCTTTTATAATCTTCTCGCCCTTTGTTAAAGGAATTTTTATTTTCATTTCGTTTTTCAAAAATAAAGCTCCTGTTAATTCCTTTCCAGAAAAGAGGGTTGTTGACTTGAGTTTGTACTGCTTTCTCTAAGTCCTCTTTGCAGTCGAAGTATATGAAAACTAAACCTTCCGGGTTACTATTACTATTTACTAGTATGAAAATTGTTTTTGTCTTGAGTTGTTTTAGTTGTCTAAACAATAAGACCTACATTGTATTTTTTGGTATACCACCTAATACCGCTCTAAACGCCTTTCTTTCCTCCATAATTTCTTCTCGCTTTGTACCTTTAGAAATTCTGGTAAGCCATCTGCCTATTGGAAGCACCCATGTGTTCTCAAGTATATCTTTATATTTTTGATTCTTAATTGTTACATCCACAACTACTGTTTTACTGAATTTATTTGTCGTCCAAGTAATACTACTAACTTTCCCATATCGGCCCATTAATCTCTTAATCAATAAATTGCTGTTTTTTAAGAGGAATATCCCAGATTTTATAAGTTTCTCTTAGGTCTAAATTTTCTTGCTTGACCGAGTTAAGGAATTTTTGTTGCTATCTGGATCCAATTTCGTTAACTCCTCTTTGTCTTCTAAAGATATAATTATATCTTCTTCGGCACTCTCTGCTATATCGGCCTTTCGTCTATATTTTGATCCAAACTTCATATTGAGTTCGTCTTCAAAAACTTGAGTTCCATAATCTGTTGTCCCACATTCCAACTGTAGTAGGGTTTCTATTCTTGCTTAATTTTCTACTTCTGTAGAATTAATGCTCTCCTCTAAATTCTTGCCTTGAATTTCTTCGAGTTGTTTTATAGTTAGTTTTGAATAGTATTCCAAAAACTGTCTGATAATTAGGGTTCCGCAATTTGATTTGATCTTCAAATATTTGAATCAAATATTTCATCAAATTCAAATTCAAATTTGACTATATTTAATTTGATCAAATTCAAATATGGCCAAATTTGATTTGATTTGACAAATATTTGATTTGATTTGAAAATTACTATTAAAAATTCAAATTCAAATCAGAATCAATTTGATTTGATCAAATTCAAATTGATCCAATATTTGATTTGATTTGAATTTGAGGAACCCTACTGATGACACATATCTCCTTTGCTAAGATGGTTTGTATTGCTTCTGCTATTTCCTTATCAATTACTTGAATTCTCTGGCATTTTTTTCTCAATAAGTTGTTACAGCCTGTATTACTATATTTTATAGCTTGGCATATATTTTTAAGAAATTTTACTTTCTATTCTGGAACCTTCATACTGTTCATTGATTATCTTAATATTTGGTACACAAGATTTGATTTGCTATACACATGACTTGTTTGTTTGTTTTGTTTGTTGTTTTGGTTGTTTATGCAGATCACATGACTGTTTGTTGTTTGTTTGTTGTTTTAGTGATCTATGATTCAGGTTTAAATCCAATTTCCCAAAAGTTTTCAAAAAATTTGACAAAAAAATTCGAAGTTTAAATTTGCTTGCTAGTGAAGCCTTTTTCACTTAATTGGCAATTCATGATAGAAGGAGAATTTTAACCGGGGGAGGTTTTTATAATAAAACATAATAAAATATGTTAATACAGGAATCATGATTCCTATAGTTTTATAAAATTTTTTGAATTTTAATTGCTTGTAACTTTTTTATTTACCTAACTAATTTTATCGATCTAGCTATTATTAGAATCACAAAAACTAGCTCTACAACTTTTATTAGAAGTCTACAAGATGTTAACTTAATAAAAAATCAACTCTACATAGTCAGGAATGCTGAGTTTTGTATTTTATATATAATTTATATTAAGTGTTATGTATTTTATTAATACAAATTATCCTTCTTTCGCGAATTGTCAATTAAGTCACAGTATGTTATTTTTGTATGTCTTCTTTTTTCTTTAAGGGATCTTTGGCTGTTTTCTATGTTGCTTATTTAGCTTTTTATTTCTTTTCCTTTTTACTGAATTTGGAAAAGTTAATTAGTGGAGAGAGTCTGGTCTATAAATATATATATTATATACTTTATTATATATTACATTATTATATAGTATTATTTTTACATTATTACAATACAAAAACTGGCCCTATATACTTATTTTCGCTTACCCTGTAGTTAGCTATTATTTTTCTTTTTTGTTTTTTATCATCTTTGCTTTGGCTATTTCTTTTGTTTTAACTATAATCTTTGTTTTGCTCTTTTTTTCTAAATACTTTCTAAAAATAGTAAAGAAGTAAAAATAACTAAAAAAACATTTCTTAGAAGGATTGGTGTTCTTGCAAATTGCTAGAAAAATTTAGTATGTTCTTGCAAAATACCAGAGAAGTTAAAGCTGGTATTCTTATAAAGTGCAAAAAAGTCGCAAAGTTTTAAAGAAATTAGGAATAAATAAAATAAAATAAAAATTACAAAAAATAAGTAAAACAAAAAAACAAACAAAAAAACAAAAAATGTAAGCAACCTAATAAAAAAAATAAACAAAGTCCTAAATTTTTATTTTTCTGAAGTAAAAGTTCACATTTTTGCAAATTCAGAAATTGTAAAAGCTGGGTTAGAGGGTTTCCAGAAATTACGTAATATTTTGTTACTAATAAATTTCAAAATTTTATCTCACCCACCCACATCTGATACTCTATTAGCCAATCAAATTTTATATTTTTTTAAAATTTATTTATATGTTTTAATTTATGAAATTGATAATAACTATTGCTTTACTAGACAAATTTAGATGATTTAACTACCAAAATGTTCATCTTACTGAGATGATTCTAACAAGCCCAAAATCATAATCATAGGATTCCAAGATCATTCAACTTTTGTATAATTTTAATAGTAATTTTTTAGAATTACTAAGGAGAGCGCCATTTATTATCTAATTTTTAGAGTAGGGGGGAGAGTCAGAAAATTATCAGGTCCTAATAGCAGATAACTTTTAATTGGCTAAAATTTTTAAAATTTTTAAAATTTTTAAACTTTAGCATTAAATAACTTTTGAACCAGTAATCCGTTTTGGATGATTTTGCTACCAAAATGTTTGTCTCAATGAGACGATTCCAACGAGCCTAAAATCATCAAAATCCAATTACAGGATCCCAAGATTGTTATAGATTTGTCTGTTTAAATTATATTACTATATTTTCGTATATATTAAAAAGACCTTATAAACTTTAATATTAAATAACTCTTTAACCAGTAATCCATTTTGGATGATTTTACCACCAAAATGCTCATCTTGATAAGACGATTCTAATGAACCTAAAATCGTTAAATTCAGATTACGGGATTCAGAAATTGTTATAGATTTGTGTTATTTTAATATAGTCTATTAAAAATAATACAAATCTAGAACAATCTCTGGATCCCGTAATTAGAATTTAACAATTTTAGGTTCATTAGAATCGTCTCATTAAGACAAGCATTTTGGTAGTAAAATCATCCAAAACAGATTACTGGTTCAAGAGTTATTTAAGGGTAGGGTGAACTAGATCAATTTTAATAGTGATCATGTTGTGATTATATGAAATCAGGTAATCAACCAATCATGATTGTAAACAACATAGATTCGACCAATCAGAATTAATTATTTTTGTATAACTAAGAAAAATTTGAGCCAACTTAGAAAAACTTTATGACATATAGAAGTATAATTTTTTTAAATACTATATTTATTAAAATTTTATTATTATAAAAAGAGTATTTTGTACTACATATTATAAAGTTTTTGGCTAAATTTATAACAACTGTAAAAAGTTTTATTTGTGGCACATTTTTATTTTCTATATAAATCTCATTGTACTACTAAAATCATATAATAAATGATTTACGTTTACCTACCCTTAATATTAAATTTATAAGATCTGTAATAGTGTTACAAATCGAAAATCAAATTAATCGATTAGTTGTAAAGTTGACAACTAATCGATTTGAATTTTACAGACCTAACTTAGTCGATTAATTGATTAGTCGACTAATCAATTAATTAATTGGCCAACTAATTGATTAATTGACTAATTAATCGATTAGTCAATTGGTCGTTTAATCAACTGATTATATAAGAATGTCAACCCGGCTGTTTTCAGTTGCTACTTTACATGTGTTTTACCAAGTTTCGTTTATTATTTATTCAATTAATCGATTGGTCAATCAATTAATAAACTAATCGATTAATCGATTAGTCGATTAATCGCCAACTAATCAATTAGTTGAATAAAATCGATTAATCGATTAGTT
>QKWP01000587.1:168551-199966 GCA_003550325.1 Gigaspora rosea
AGATATCTTTGATCAAAGTTTTAGAGAATTTCAAAACGCTTATCACATGACAGATATATTTAAATTTGTTGACAAACCTTTGATCAAGGATATCTCTGCAACCACCTTATCAAATTTGATGAAAATTTTTTAGTTAATTATTATGGATCCGTAGAATAAGTAAAAAAAATTTTCATCAAATTTTATTAGGTAGTTGCAGAGATATCCTTGACCAAAGTTTTGTCAAAAATTTAAATGTATCAGTCATAAATAAGCATTTTGAAATTCTTTAAAACTTTGATCAAAGATATCTCTGCAACCACCTAATCAAATTCAATGAAAATTTTTTTATTTGAATTCTATAGATCCATAAAATTCAAATAAAAAATTTTATCAAATTTGGTCAAGAACTTGTAGAAATATCTTTGATGAAAAATTCTTCTATTTCCAAAAAGTATATTATAAAAAAGCTGTGCCAAATAAAAAAAAGCTATTATGGAATAAATATTTAACCAAATAACTTGAAATTTTAGAAAGCAAAATTTTAGCATATTCTCTATTGATTATATTAGTGTGCAGTAACTTGTTTCATTTGAACTTGTAAAAATCTAGCCTGTAATAGTGATTTTTCTAAAATTGAAAATTTTAGAAAATTCTGAATCTGGAATCAAATTAAAAAATTATTATAACTTCATCAATATTAATCTGTTTATGATAAAATTTTAACTGAAGACTCTTGAATACTTATTCTATCAACTTACTAATTTATTTTGAAGGTTTCATTTTGAGAAATTGCTTCTGGAATCATTTGAAGTTTAGAAAAAAACTTGCAAAAACGTACGTATCAAAATTTACAAAAACGTTAATATCTTCATGAGTTTTTAATATTTTTTCATGAAATTTGAAATTCTATTAGTCCATGATATGCGCTACAAGTCTTTTATGAATTTTTTTTTAGTTAGCATAGTAAAATTTCTTGTAAATCATCGCCAAACAGTGGGTTATTTTGAAAAACAAAAAAACATATTACAAAGAAGCTGCGTTAAAATTGTTTACAGTAACTTTTATCAAAGATATCTCCACAAGTTCTTGACCAAATTTGATAAAAATTTTTTTATTTTAACTCTACGAATCTATAGAATTCAAATAAAAAAAGTTTATTAAATTTGATTAAGAACTTATAGAGATAATATTAATAAAAGTTTTTAAAAGTTAAAATTATTAAGTAACAAAATCGAGGTGATTTATATGTACCATAGTGCGAATAGCAAAACCCATGGTGCAAATAGCAATTCCCATACTATAATTACTGTTAGTAATATAGCTACAGTGCAGGTATCCTTAAACCAACAAGTATTTTATATAGGCAGCCAAATTTTTAATATATGTTGTGTAGCTTTATACAAAATAAAGCAATATTATTGGATAATATAAATATTAAAATATAAACCAACATTAATAAAAAAATTTTTTTATAATTTTGGCCAAAAGTATAATAATTTTAAATAATTTTGGCCAAATTTGTAAATTTATTAATAAAATTAGGTAATTTTAAAAGATTATAACTTGATTAAATTCTAATTAACTAAAAAAATTAACTTTATAACTTTGTTCTTTAGGTTTGATTTTATTATTTTATGAAGAGATTTGGTTCATAACTATTTCTAGTTTTTTTTTATAACCTTTTAAAGATCATGTATTTTATACGTTAATTTAAGGATGCCCGTATTGTATCAGTAAAATGAACTTTTTAATGAATTAATTGTTGATAAAATAACTAGGACTACTCACTTAGTAACTATAATCCTATTTGATAGAATATATTAATTTTTAATTTTTTGAATTATATAATTATATATAGTAAAGTATCTTTTAATTGCCAATTTGAATAAGATCTGCAATAGTTTATATTTAGAATTGGGGCAAACCAAATATATAAACAACATAGTACAAAATCTGAAACAGGCCTGTATATATAAAATTTTTATATAATTTAAAGAATTTTAAAGACGTTTTTACTTATATCTTCTTATTTACATGTCCAATTTTAATGAAATTTTACCAGTAAATACACAAGAACCTGCTCTACAACTTTACTTATATTAAAAAATAATATTTACTTAGTACAAAAAAAACTTTTCATAAGGGTCATAATCAGATTTACTAATATATTGTTTATATATTTGTTGGGTTAATTAATTTGTAATCGCAGTTACTATAACCCATCCCAACAAGCCAATCAAATTCTAAGATCAGACGTAATATTACACATTTGAAAAAGTTAAAACAAACGTTCGTTTTGCTAAAAATTGTTTCTAAATCAAAATTTTATATAAGAAACTACCTTCGGTTTCTAACAAAAAAAATTTCTTGCTAAATTTTAATATAACTAAAGCTCTTTCTAACCCAAAAGCCTTACACCAAGCCTCATTCTAACCTAACCTTAATTGCATGGTTTTATTTTTATAGAAAATTTGGTTTGATAGTCACATTATACCTAATCTTAGTATTTATAGTTATAAAATTTATTCTGTACCTATGGTTACAAATCAATTAATTCATATTTGTTTATCTCCAATTTCATATATATTAATAATATAGCTATAGTGCCGATCTTATCTGGATTGGCAATTAATCAGATTTTATTTACAATAGTACTAAGATAGTTATTGCAAATTGTTTTGATCAAATTATAATTTATTTAAAATTTTTTTGGCTAAGCTAACTAAGCCAATAAAATTTTATCAGCTTAGTTGGTCAAAAAATTTTAATTGATTAAACCATTTATTATAAAACGCACCTATAGTGGTTTTGCACCTATCATATGGTTTATTATGGTTTTAGATTTTCTAAGGTTTGAATATAAAATTTTTTAATACAAAATTTGTACAAAATTTACATGTTAGCTTTAGTACTTAGAGTTAGAGTTTGGAAAGGGTTTTTAGAGGTGTAGAGCATTTTTACTTAGAACATCTTGTACCGATTAATTAGCCGGTTTTTGGAATAATATATATATAGGTGTAAAATACCATAGGTGTGTTTTAGTAAAAGTCGATCAAAATTACTAATTATACTACATATTGCTAAAAATAAGCTACCTTCTAAAATAAGCTACCTTCTAAAATTATATCAGCAGATCAGTATAATTGGGTAAATCGACTAATCATGATCGAGGATTATCAAAAAAATTTTACATGAAAATTTATTATAGAGCAAATTTTCACAAAAATAGCTTTTTTAACCAGCTTTGAATTTATAATTAAGTATATAGAACATTCTGAAATTCATGTATTTAATTATAAGCCAAAAGTAGATTAAAAAGGACATTTTTTTGAAAATTAGCTTCTGAATTTACTCTTGATAGTTACCAATCTATTTAACAATGCCCAACCCATTTTAAAACACCTAAGTATTTCAACAAATGGTAAAAGCACTTCTTTTTTATAGCTTGGCATAGCTCTTTTATTGAGGTTTTTGGTTTTTAACTTGTCTAGAAGCCAAAGAAGCCCTTTTGTTAGTTGTAACAAGTGCTTTATCTGTTAGTTTTCAATATCACTTAGGAGCAACTTTTTTGTGTAATAGTTTATCAAAAAAAGGCCCAATTATACTGATTTGCTGATATATAAGCTACTTTTAATTTTGATCCAAAAATATAGAAATATTTTTAATCAAAAAATACCGGTAAGCTACTTCCAAAAGATAATTAGACAAAAGTTTTAGTTTTAAAAATAACTATTCCTATGATTGATAATAGTTGTTATATCAATATAGTTAAGTTCAAACTTTACTAAGTAAATCAATTAAAGCTGCTTAAGTAAATTTATTCAGAAGATCAAAATATATATACTCTAAAAATTTCATATAAATTGAACAAGTTTTTATTATTTGATTTTTAATTTTTATATTCAATAGTTTTTTTTTAAAAAAAAAGCTATTGAGCATAAAAATTAAAAGTCAAATAATAAAAAGTTTTTGATTTATATAAAATTTTTAGAGTATATATTTTGAGCTTTTAAACAAGTTTATTTAAGTGACTTTAATTGATTTATATAGTAAAATTATAACTTTACTATGTAGCAATTATAATTGATTGACCAAAAATTGCTTTATAAACTATCTCTTGATTTTTTATGCATATCTAATATTTATTTATTGTTTACAACATATTTATTTATTGTTTACAGTATATTTATTTATTTATTATAAATTTTATATACTAGAGTTTTGTATTCGAAAATAAGTTATTCTTTTGTTGTGCCTTAAGGGTAGGGTGAATGTAGATCATTTATCATATGATTTTAGTGGTACAATGAGATTTATATAGAAAATAAAAATGTGCTACAAATAAAACTTTTTACGGTTGTTATTAATTTAGCCAAAAATTTCATAATATATAGTACAAAATACTTTTCTTATAATAGTAAAATTTTAATAAATATAGTATTTGAAAAAATTATACTTCTATACATTGTAAAGTTTTTTTAAGTCAGCTCAAATTTTCCTTAGTTACACAAAAATAATTAATTCGGATTGGTTAAATCTATGTTGTTTACAATCGTGATTGGTCGATCACCTGATTTCATATGATCACAACGTGATCACTATTAAAAATGATCTACATTCACCCTACCCTTAAATTATTTAAAATAGTAAATAACCCAAAAATAAACTACTTTGGATTTTTATTGTTAAAAATCAGCAAAAAAAGGTAGCTTATTTTGGCAACATACAATTATTATAAAATCCTAGTATTACTAATCTAAAAATTTTGCTATTAGCAATTAGAAAAGATATTATATTTGTTTATATATGTGCTAATATATATATATTAACTTATTTTTAAATTTTAGTATTAAATATATTAAGAATAGTAAAATAAAAATACTTAAAATTGCTTTTTAAAATTTTGCAAAAATTAATAATTTTGCTAGTAAAATTTTATAAAAAAAAAAAAGAGTTATTAATTTTAAAACTACTATTATATGCAAATTTTATGCTAAACAAGTTTATTTAGTTGCAAAATTTAGATTATTTTAACAAAAAACCAAGTTAGCTATGTACTAAAGTTAAAAATTTTTGGTTTGTAATATAAATAGTATTCTGACCCATCATAAAAATTCCAAACCAGATGACCTGCAGGTGGGTCATCTGGGTTATCCAGATGAACACTAGGTAGTGGAAAAAATTCTACTACAGATCATCCATGGGTGGTAACCTGGATCACCCAGGTAATATAAAAAATTTTATAGTCTAATTCTAAAAAAAATAAAAAATAAAAAAAATAAAATTTCAAAAAAAAGTGAATTTAAAAAAAAAAAAAAGTTGAGTCACTTACATAGGTAACCTGCAGGTTAACCTATGGGTGACTCGCGAGTGATCTGCAGGTTGACTACTCAGGTGGGCCATAATTCGACCTGGGTTACTTGCCCACTCACAGATAATCTAAGTAATACTTATCTGGGTCAGAACACTAAATATAAAAACTCTTTTTTTATTAAAATAATTTGCTTTGGGCCTCAAAGTAAACTTTTTTAGCATGTAATTCTATTTATAATAAAGTTGCAATATGTTTTTTCAGACCTTTTGCTAAGTAAAAGTGAAGTTAAAGTTAAAAATTTTTTTTTTTAAAAAAAAAATTTTTAACTTTAAACCCTTTTTTCACTTGGTAAAAGGTTTGAGAAGACTTGTTACAATTTTATTATAAATAGAATTACATATTGTACAAGTTTACTTAGAGGTTCAAAGCAGGTTATTTTGACAAAAAAAATGGGTTTATATTACAAATCAAAAATTTTTAACTTTAGCACATAGCTAATTTGCTTTTTTGTTAAGATAATCTAAATTTTGCAACTAAAAAACTTGTTTAGTATAAAATTTTGTATATAATAGTATTTTCAAAATTAGCAAATTTTTTTTTTAATAAAAGTTTACTAGCAAAATTGTTAGTTTTTGCAAAATTTTTAAAAAATTGTTTTAAAAGGAGTGCTATTTATCATCTAATTTCTAGGGTAGGGGAAAGGTCAGAAAATTATCAGATTCTAAAAGCATATAGTTATTAATTAGCTAAATTATTAAAATTTTTAAAAATTTTTAAACTTTAATATTAAATAATTTTTGAACCAGTAATTCATTTTGGATGGTTTTACTAACAAAATGTTCACCTCAATGAGATAATTCCAATGAGTCTAAAATCATCAAAACCCAATCACAGGATCCCGAGATCATTATAGGCTTGTATTCCTTTTTTAAATGTTAAAGGTGAGACCTTGCTTTTATCTTTATTAAATTTAATAGAAACTTTTTACAATACTGAAAGAAATTTCATTTTTTTAAATCTAATGCTAAGAATAAAAACTCAGACATATATCTAAGTAAACCTAAATACTTATCTGCGGCCTAAACCTAGGCTTGTATTCCTTTAATCATGCATATATTAATAAAAATTATTATTAAAGATTTTATAAAATTAATATAAAATAACTTCTAAAACAGTAATTTGGTTTAGATGATTTTACTACTAAAATACTTGTCTTAATGAGACAATCTTAATAAATCTAAAATTGTTAAATTCTGATCACAGGATTCTAGGATTGTTATAAATTTGTATGTTTTTAATTGATTATAAAAATAACACAAATCTATAATAATCTTGGAATCCTGTGACAGAATTTAATGATTTTAGATTTATTAGAATCATCTCATTGAGATAAGCATTTTGGCAGTAAAATCATCTAAAACGGATCACTGGTTCAGAAATTATTCAATATTGAAGTTTTTAAAAATAATATAATTAAAGCAAAACAAATCTATAACGATCAGGGATCCTGTGATTGGATTTTGATGATTTTAGGCTTGTTGAAATCGCTCATTGAGACAAACATTTTGGTAGTAAAATTATCCAAAAAAGATCACTAGTTCAAAAATTATTTAATATTAAAATTTAAAAATTTTTAAAAATTTTAAAATCAAATTGCCAGTATTTAATTATCAGATAGGAGGAAGAGGGGGTAGCCTTTTAGTGGCAAAAAATCAGATGATAAATGGTGCTCCTCTAAGTATTTTTATTCTACGATTCTTGATATGTTTGATTCTAAAATTCAAAAATAAGTTAATATATAGGCTGAAAAGAAACTTGAGCTTAAAGTTTATAATAAATTTATATATTTTTATGGGAAAAAGTTTTTCATGCACCTGCATGGTTGTGCACCCCTATATGCATACATATAAATAATGATCATCAAGATAATCATGTCTTGTTGGTTTTTTTTTTTTTGCTTTTACTTACTACAGTACTAATTTTTTTTTCTTTTTTTTTTTAGCTTGTCGTTTTCCAGTTTTGTTCCGTTGTTGGTGCCGTTGTTGGTATCGTTGTTGGTGTCGTGGTCAATGTCGTTGTTGGTGCGTCACCCAGTGTCATGTTGGTGTCGTTTCAAGTATCATTGCAAGTGTTGTCGTAGGTGTTGTCGCTAGATTTTTTTCTTGGTTTGACGTCCCTTGTTTCTTCGGTAAGTGACCTTGCGTGTCTCTTGTGAAATAGTCACGTATGTTTCTCCGCCGTTTTTTCGAAGTAATCTTATACATTTTTTTTGGCGCTGTAAAGGGCGTTCGTAGTGTGTGATTTTGTACGTTTTTCCAGTAGGTGGTCTTGCAAATTTTTTCGGAGTTGCTTTGTATGGTTTCTTTTGTGTGACTTCGCAGGTTCCTGGTGTTTTTTTATGCCGTAATCGTGGTAAGTTCTCCGGCATTCTTGTAAAGTAGTTTTGTGTGATTCTTTTCGTGTTAAGTTTTTTTTTATGTTTACTAATTCTTTTAGGTGTCCTTTTTCATATAGATCTTGGTTTGTCTCGTTTGGTTCGAAAAATGACGCTTGGTTGTGTAAGTTTTTTTATTTTTTTTTTTTTTTTTGTATGTATAAATAGTTCTTTTATTTTATATAGTGTTGTCGTCGTTGGTGTTGATCTAGTTTACTAATTTCGATGGTGCGCTGTTTTTCTGGTGCAACATAGTTCGCTCTTAGTGTTTTGCCATTACTTTGCTGGTGTGCCGACGCTTACAGGTGCTTTCATTATTCGTTTGCGATTTTGTTTCGGTTGTGCTTCGTTGGCTTTACTTTTTACTTATCTACTATTATCTTAGTAATTGTCGTGTCGATGTTAAGTAGAATGTAGAATTAGTAGTTATAATTTTAATCGGGTATTGAGCGTCGATTTTGTTCTTTTTACCGGTATTCTTTGTATCTAATGTAATACGATAATAAAAAAAATTAGTATATATAATCTTACAGTAATAAAAAAAAAAATTAGTAATAACTTATGTAATCTTAAAAAAAATATATATAAAATAACAATTCCTGTGATCAAATTTGATTGGTTGATCACGGGGGTGCATGACCGTGCGGGTGCACAAAATTTCTAAACCCTATTTTTATTATAAGTTTTATTATAATTTATCATACAATATAACATTTTTCCTGTTAGTATTAATATTAGAATTTAAATATAACTAGATTTTAATTTTTTTTTTTTTTTTTTAATTTCGGCAGTCATGCCAATACTTTATTAGAGATTGTATTATTTTAACATAATAACAAAAATTATATAAAAAGAAAATTATTTTCTATAACCTAAATTACAAATATTAGCTCACCCAGTTATTTAGAGAATACTATGTGCGACCTGCTATAGTGAGATTTTCCTCATACTATACAACTTTGTTCTAAGTTGTATAATATTTCACAGGATAGTTCTCACAGCCTATCATAACTACCAACTATTTTTTCTACCAACTAGCTCGCTCGCCACTATTAATCCAACGAGCTACCTCTTCTCTAACTACCTTCCAAACTTCAATTTCAATGACTTCTTTTTCTTGTTTCTTCTCTTTTTCTATACTTTGTGCTTTTTGTGGCAAGTTCTCTTTTTCTTTCTTGTTTTCTTTCCTGCTTCTTTTCTTTTTCTTCTGCTTCTTACTACGTTTCTCCTTTACTGTGATATTTAGCTCCTCCTCCCACTCTTTTATTAGCTTACATCTAGAGATCCATACTCTTCTATATATAAGCTCTATCTATTTTTTCCATAAAGTAACTAAGAGGCTTACGGTTTGTTTGTTTGACTTGAAAAATGGTCTCAATTCTTCATAGTCTTCTATTGTTATCAGGCCTCTCATCCAACGCTCTCTTCGTCTTAACTCATCCTCTATACTACTCTTTTCTAAACTTACTAGAACCTCTTCTATTTTTTTTCTATTTCTTCTATGTTTTCCGACTTTCATAGGCTTGATTTTACTGTACATTCTTCAAGGTCTCTAAGTAGGTTTATTGATACTTTGCAGCTTACGAGGTGCTCTACTGTTTCGTTCTTCTCTTTGCAGACTATACAGGTAGTACTGTGATACACGACAGGTTTTCTTTTGTTTAAAGCCACTAGTACTAGTAGCAGGTTGTTAATACACTTAAGTTCGAAAAGCTATAATGTGTTTTCTTTCGTTGTGTAGTTTTGTACCCTTGTACTACTTTCAGTAATTTTGTAGAAGGTTGGCCAATGTTGGAGCTTGGTACATTCTTGATGAGTTGCATTGTTCTTTGCGTATGTAAAAGTCCATTCTGCTTTGTTAACCAATCTTGTAAGCATTTTAACAAAGGAATGAATTGGTTTTTCGATTGGCTTCTTATTCTATTTACACCTTATCTTAACTTCTTTCATACTATCTGCACTTAGTACAAATTACTTTTGACTATTAGCTTCTTCCTTGGCTTTTCTATCAGCTACTTCATTAAAGATTTCTCCTGAGTAACCTTTAACTTTAACCCAGTGAACTTTAAGTTTCTTCATTTTTATTAGGCTGCCAACCGATGCCACTAAACTTACATTTTTAATTTTTATCCATTTTCTTGCGCTTTCTGTTTTGAGATCTTTTTGGATTGCTAATATCGCTGCCTTGCTGTCCGTTCTAATTTCTATGATTTTTTTATTTGGCGTTATTAACAGAGCAACTAAAATTGCGACAAGTTCAAACCACTTTTCAGTTGAAAAAGCCATCTGTCTAATACATTGACCCTTCTCGTTTACCTGAACAATCCCACAACCCATTCTCATCAAATTTTCCACCTTCTGTTCCGAGTGAGCCATCAGTATAATATACTATATTGTTTAGATTAAAATTCTGTTCCAAAATTTCTTCTAACCAATATCTCATTTTCACATCTCCAACAATCCTATCTATACAGCATTTTTCCCAGCTCTTATATTCTACTAAAGTCTCTTCTCTACTCCTTATTGCTTGGATCTCTCTTATCGGAGCATTTTTCTTACTTTTTCTTTCCGTAAAACCATTTCCTAAAGTTTGTACCTTAAATAATAATTGAACACACCGTACCGTTTTCTTAACCAAATTTGTTATATTACCTAAAATTGTATATTTTTTAGTAATATTATTTGAGTTACTATCTGGGTTTAAAATAGTGTACTTTTTATTTTTTGTTTCTATATCCACTTCCATATATTATTCTATTTCAACATTTTCTCTTGCTTTTTTTTTGACTCTTCCAATTTTTGGTTCTTTGTTAGCTCCTTCTTTCTATAGAACTCATTCTCTTTTCCTTTTATCAGGCTCTATCCTAATTAGGCAAGGGGTAAAGCTATTTTGATTTGGAACTGGTACTATATACTTAGATCTTACTTTTCTGGTACCACTATATTCTATCATTTCATTCTCAATCACCTTGAACCAATTTGCTACTTTTCCTTGCAAATTGATACCGAGAGCTGCTTTGATTTGCTTCCATGTGCACATTGTTGCTCCATCCTTTTGCAACAATTGCGACATTAAATATAAACCCAAAGTGCTTGTCCTGGTAGTTTTGTAGTGTATTTGTCTGCTTTCTAGCATTGCTGCAATCGCGTGATCATTCTGCATGTTAACTAGATCAAGATCCCAGCTCTCTGTAAAACTATTACTTTCAATGAAAATGTCTAACTGAGCTGCTTGCTGTAGCACTTTTAACCACAGATTTTTGACTTTGTACCCTCTCTTATGTAGTAGGTCCTGATTCGTCAACAGATATTTTATTGCACCTAATTTTCTTTGCCCTTGCCTGAGTCTTGTTACTGTTGTCTTTTCCACATTACCTCCTTCATTTAATCTTATCATTAGTTCTGTAATGTGATGTTCCGTAAGACGATTCCATAGATCTTTAAAATTTAACATATCTGGATGTTTTGGTATTGTATTTGCTGCTGTTGAAGGTAATGACATTTTCTATTTGGCTAAATACAAAATTGGCTGCTGTATTTTTTTGCATTGTTTTTTTGATGGACATGAAACCATCAGTCTGTACTTCAGGGCTGGAAGAAGTATGGCATTGCTTATATAAATAATCTGAGCAAGTGATATTTTCTTGTATTTTAAAAGTCCTACTATTTGGTTGACTTCTTTCTTTGCTCTCACTATATCGGCTTTCTGTTGGTCCAGGACGAGATCCATACTCCCAAAAAATGTGTTGTCTCTTTTGGAGTTTTAGCCAATACTCTTATAGGAGGGTTTCCAATAACTACAGAAAGTTCTTCCTTACAACTTTTTCCTTTTGGACATACTACGACTAACTCAGTTTTACTAGAATTAATTTTAATGTTGTTTAAGTAGTAAAATTCTTTTGCTATATCAAGTGTTTGCTGCATGTCTACCTAACTTCCTGTTACCCAAGTTGTGTCATCTGCATAAGCTAAGACACCAACTTGTACCTCTTCTTTTTCTACTTCATAGTTTCTATTTGCACCCATACCGCTCAATTGCATTTTGTAACCTAACTTTTCGTTTTGGACTCTACATAGCAAAGGGTCATAAAAGATCTTCCACATCAAGGACGAAAGCACCTCCCCTTGATCTATTCCATCCTTTGCTTTGAAAAACCTAGTGTTTTCGTGTTCTGTTATAACGCTAATTTCCCTGTTCCTATAAATATTTATTATAAAGTCTATCACCTTTCTTGAAAAGCAAATATGTTCTAGTGCTTTTTCCAGTGCGACTATGCTAACTGAGTCGAAAGCTTTTTTCATATCTTGGAAAACGATCCATAATTCCTTTTTTTCTTCTACTGCTTTTTCTAGAATGTTATTTATAATATGTATTGGGGCTGCTGTACTCTTGCAGGACAAGCTTGCAAAGTTCATACCCTTTAAAATTCCTTCTTTTTTTAGCATTGAGTCAAGTCTAGACTGAATGATTCTTGTTATCACTTTCCTAAAGGTTTCTAGTAATGCAATAGGCCTCGTACAGCTCAAATTATATTCTCAGCAACTTGTTTTGGAGATCAAAAAAAGTTGTCCTAATTTCCATTTTTTCGGAATTTGGCCTGTATTAAGTATTATATTTGTAAGCTTGATAAAATCCTTTGTCATCCTTGGTGTGACTTTCTTTAAAAAAATGTACCCAATTCCAGATATTCCTGATGCTGTTTTATTATACATCTTGTTCAATGCAGCTATCCACTCTTCCTCACTAACTGGGTCGAGGATATTTTTATAACATGCCGGATTTATCCAGCTCTTTGCATTATACTCTTCACTCCACTCTTCATTTATTTCTTTAAATTTGTGCTTTTTCTTATGGAATTGTTTCTCAAAATGCTCTACTACATACTCTTTAACTTCCTCCTCTTCAACTATTAATTCCTCATTCTGGTATCGATCAGTTTCATTCCTTAGAACTCTGTCTATTTTAATCCCACTATACAGTTTGTTTAATAGGCTAATTAGCATTTTCTTCTTCTCACTATTCATCATACAAAATCTGGCCTCTATTCTATCACGTATCTCTTTTTCTTTTCTATTTCTTTCCTCAACCTCTGCCTTTTTTCTTAGCACCTTTCCCCATTTTCTCAACTCATCATCATCAACTTGGTTCTATGTGCTGGGCAGTAAGGGCAAAGAAGGTATTTGTGTTTTGTTCTCCTTATTTATTTTCTCTATTTGTTTATTAAATTTTGCATAATCAAGAGTACTGATTGGATCGCTTCTTTTTTTCTTTTTCAGATTACACAGCCTATACAGAAGTTTTAGTTCCTTGTAAAATTTACATTTTGGAATCACTTTTTTACATTGTACTTCCGTCTTCTTTGACTTTGTCCATGGTATGTGTTTGGCTGCGGCTTTTTGTATTGCATTACAAATACGGTCCCACTCTGCGTCTACTTGTTCGTTATCTTGCCTTTGGACCTCTCTTTCTTTGCCTTTATCTACTCTTTGTAGCATTTTCGCTAAGCAAATACCATAATCTTCCCAATTTTCTTTTGAGGCTTTGTGGTATAGAAAGATTTTACATACTGGGTTTTCACTTGGTTTTCGTCGAAGCTTCCCATAGCTGAGTATCTTGCTTGTATTTATGGTTGCCCACACCAATTTATGGTCGCTTCCTGTTATTAAATCTATATCTATGATCTTACTTTCTTCTAAAAAGTTCTCCATTTCTTCATCTATCCATATATAATCTATTCTCGAAGATATTTCTCCTTGTTGCCATGAATACACTTTTTTATATGGGTTCATTTGTCTAAATGTATCAATAAAGTTTCTATTTTTACACCAGTTTATAAAAGTCTTTTCTAATATCTGATTTTTATACTCACTGTTATTTGTGTCCAAGCTTGTGCTACTTATTGCATTAAAATCACCCAGAATACAAACATATGTATTGATCCTATTTTTGCATGTCTCTCTTATTATTGTACGTTAAATTTCTCTATTAATTTCTTTGTCTGCTAGCGGCAAATACACTACCCAAATTTGTAGTACAACTTTTCTAAAGAAAAATTCTGTTTTAAGTACGTATGAAGAAAATCTTATCACTTTTCCCAAATGCTTTTGCCACTTTTTTCCAATTAAGATTCCTACGCCTGCTCCTTTGTTTTTGACCTCTTCTCTTTTCTACCAGTAACTTGAATATCCCAAATACTTTGTTTCCATCCATTTCCCTTCCTTTTCTTCTATATTTGTTTCTGTAATACCAATAATGTCCAATTTTTTTTCTTTACTATAATCTGCTAATCTTACTAACTTTCCTCCATCTGATCTCAACCCATTAACATTATGTACCCCTAGCTTTAATCTGCTATAATCCTCTATAACCTTCAGTTTGTACTTTATCCTAAAAAGTTCCTGCTCCTGAGTATTTTTTTGCAAGACAATAGCAGGATTATCTGTCTTGCCACTTTTTTTTGATTCGCCTGCGACCACAATTTAGAAGCATTGAGCAAGCATTTGTTCAAATACTTTAAGCCTTTCTCGCATATCAAAAAGCATCTCTCTCAAGCTACATTCTTCAAATCTAGCCTTCTCATTTTCTTCTTTTGAGCTTTTCCTTTTTTCTTCTACTGATTTTTCATTCCTATTTTCACTTTCTTTCAAAGGCTGGTTTTGGTTAAGAGATGGTTTTTGTTTTTCGGCTTGTATGGGAAAAGAAGCAGGTTCTCCTCTCTTCTTATTTGTGTTTGTGTTGATTCTTGGCTCATATTTTTTATACCGGTTTCTTTTTCTGTGAGTTTTTCCTTCGTATCTCCTACTCTCATCTTCTTGTCTAACAGTTCCTTTATCTATTTTCTGGTTGTAACTTAATGACTCCTTCTTATATGGATTACGTACCCAGAAAAGGCGTGTATAATAATAAGAAAGATTTATTCTTTTTGCTTTTTCCATATCTTCTTTGGATTCAAAATATAAATAAGCTAAGCTCCTTGGGTTTCCATTTCTATTATTTGGAATAAATACTGATTTGATACCATACTTTTTTGTTTGTCTTAGCAAAAGTGCCTCTAGTGCAGTTTTAGGTACATTTATGACTTTTGCTTTATATAAATTTCGCTTAAGCAATCCTTCTCTGTTACAAAAACCTGCATTAATTCTCATCAACTTTCCATCTTCTGTAGCTATAGTCCAACTTCTAATGAGCACCAATTTTCTTTTTTTGCTTTTTGGTTTAACACTTAAATATACTGCCTTGGTTTCTCCTTGGTTACTCTACAAAATAATATTTGTTTTTCCATAGATACTTAAACATTTTCTAATATGCCTTGGCATGTCTCATACAGTGAAATATAAACAAATTTTGGTCGGCTTCTCTTATATATTTACATTTCTTGGTTGTATTCCCTTATAAAATCCCATTGTTTCACTAGTGGATGTTTTATTTAACTTCTCACTCCTATGATCTTCTTGTGCAACACTCGAGCTTTCATCTTTCAAATCTAGCTTTGACATATGCACTGCAAGGTTTTCCATATTTTCCTCTAAATCCATCTTACTTTTTTTATTATTATGTTGTTTACACTCTACTTTATTCTCCATCACTATATCTTCTTGCACTTTCTTTTCAATTAGTCTGGTTACACCATCAACTAATACTTTCTCTTCAATTACCTCCTTCCTTGGTCTTTTTCTTTGGACTTTGACTTTTCTCTCCTCTAATCTTTCCTTGATTTCTTTTGTACCATAATCTATAGTGCCACATTTCAAATCCAATAGGAGCTCTTTATCAAGGTTTCTCTTTTCTTCAGTTTTAGAACCTATCTCCGTTCTTGGCACTTTTCCTATTATTAGCAAGCTTTCATTTCTTTTTTCCAACTCTAATTGCATCTCAATTAATTCGTTCTCTTTCTTTAATATCTCAATATTTCTAACTTTTTTTTGCTCGATCCAACTATATATTTCTAAAAGGTTCCTTACTATATATACTATTTCTACTTGTTCTAATTCTATATAGTTTGCAATTCGTTTGTCTCACTTTAGCATTCTGGTTCTCGCTTCTTTTAAATCTTGTACTTGTTTTCATGCTCCTTTAAGAAGAAGTTTTTGTATTTAAGTACTAAACCCATCTTAATTTGAAAATCTTATTATACTTTGTATCTTACTACTATTTTGCAAATTTTCTACTTTAATCTAATATAAAACTTGACTAAAATATCATATACTATTTGCCATTAAACCGAGCAAGTTGAAATAAAATTAATATTTTCTAGAAAGTTCTATAGTTTCTAGTTGTTTCCTAATTGTGTACATGTGATAGGTTTTGTTTGTTTACACGTGACTTATTTGTTTACTCATTAAATTTCTATTTGTTTGTTTATCGAAACGAAATTAGATCGATCAAAACAGATCTGCAGTACAGGGTCTAGAGGGAATTCCCAAAATTTCGGCAAAAATTTTTTCCAAAGCAGAAATTTTCTTTCCAACCTTCTAGCTAGTAGTTTTTGTACAAAGTGTGCTTATTAAACTACTGTTTATTTTTGAAGGCTCTTCTTTTTTGTTATTTGAGTTGGACACCTTTCTTAGTATGGTTTTTGCTTGATACTAAATTTTTCTTTTGTGCCGTTTTTGGAACAGATAATTAGCGGAAAGAGTTTTTTTTTGAAACTAATTTTAATACCTTAGTAGAATCAGGTATAATATATATAAAATTAAACAAAAATATACTTAAACTCTAACTCTAATACTAATAGTAGTTAGAATATAACTCAAGTTTGTTTATTAAAAGATTATTATATAATTATACAAATTTTAGCATTTTCAATTTTAGTATTATTTCTAATATTATATATCAGAAATAATGCTAAAATTTATATACATATCATCAGATTTTCTAAAATTTCTGAAAAATTGTATAAACAATTAATCTATCTACACAATCTAAATGCTATAACTGGTCAATATGCCTATATGCTATATAAATCATATTCTTGATACCTATATATAAAAGACCTTCTAACTGTACCAAAAAGGCAACCTTAACCCTAACTACAAGGCAAAAAGTATCTATAAAACTACTAACAAAAAAAAATTTGGCTAAAGTTAGTATAAAAATAATTAAATCTAAAATATTTCATGATTAGGGTTAGAGTTGGAGTTAAATTCATCTTTTTGATGCAGTTAGAAGGTCTTTTATATATAGATATCAAGAATGTGATTTATACAACATATAGGCATATATTAAATTAACCTCACTCTAATTGACCAGCTATACTATTATAGCATTCGAGTGTTTTGATTACATAGTGTAGATTGATTTTCAGAAATTTTAGAAAATCTGTAGTATACAAAAATCATGTCAGTATCATCCTTGATATTATATATAATATTATATTTTTTTATGATAAATCATTAAGACTATCAAAGAACAAAAAAAAAATAGTTATACAAATCAACAATTGATTATTTACTAATTTTTGTTTTAAATAGTAATTATTCAAATTAAAATTTTTAAATATATAATTATATATTAGTATAAATTTGTAGTTATAACAAAACAAATTATTTAAAACTTTTAATACAGTATAAATAATTATTATTTAAACCAAAAATTAAAAAATAATCAAATTGTTGATTTGCAACTATTTTATAATCTAACAACCTGATTCAATATTGTTTTATCTATATAAAAAAATAAATAGCCAAATTTTTAATATACAGTATAACTTTGTACAAAAAACAAAACAACATAATTGGATATTAGTATTTGATAAAAAATTTATTAAATAATTTTAACCAAAATTATAACTAATTAAAATAACCAAATTTCTAATTCTATAAATATTTGACTACGGTATTTTATAAAAAAACTTGGGTTATAATTATTTTTTTACCTATAGGCTTTAAAAATCATGTATTTTATTCATTAAGGATTTCTGAACTGTATTATAACAAATCAACCTCGTATACATTATTATAGATAACACCATTACATCATATATACAACACTCGTTATAATGAAGATTCGATATAGTAGTTACGGAATTATTAAACTTCAGCTCCATAAAGTGAAGTACATAAGTATTCTCTCGATATAAGCTAGTGAACATTTTTCTTCTCGGCCCTATGACTTCAAGTAAAAATAAAAATAATAGCAATATCCTATATATAGTAAACAAAAAATAATCACTAAGAAACTCTAATTACTTAATTTTTAAACTCTTACATCCAATAAACAAAATTTTTATTTTTTAATAAAATTTGTCAATTATATTTATAAAATACTTTTAGTAAAATACATGTATAATTCAATACATAATTGGTTATAGAAAAACCAGATAAAGTTAATATATAGATAGTTTCAGTGTCTAATTTAGCTTACATTCCGCAAGTGCTACCTATAATAAAATTCATGAAATATATAAAAGTGAGTCATCATATACTTTATACATGTTAATTAGCACTTTCGCAGACAAACTGCTGTATTTTACGAGTTCAAATTACAAAAAAAAGTTGACAGTATATACAAGTCAAAAAAAAAAAAAAAAAAAAAAAAAAAAAAAAAAAAAGAAATATGAACATAAAAAGTAATTATAACACCTAAATCCGTTGTTTTGTTAACCAAACTATATAAAGATTACGCAATAACCATTTTTTCATTTTTAAATTTTAACAGGAGTGAAATATGTTCTGCAAGAAATAATAATAATAATATATATATATATTAACGTTTCCATGAACGTTCTCGTTCATCATCTTCATCGTCCTCGAAATTTGACACATTTGTAAGCGATTCATTTCCGATTGTTTGAATATCTGGGGCGTCAACTGTATTAGAACTCGGATTAGTTGTTGGATTAGAAGTATCTTCAGATGGGCGAGAAACAGAATTTGTTTCCTGAAGCCATGACATTTGCACAGTTCCAACACTTGGAATATTAGGACCTTTTACAAGTGCCTATTAATAGAAAGGAGATAATAAACATCAAATACAAAATTTCAAATTGATGTAACAAGAGAACAGTTATTTAATACCTGCTCAGCATCGTATCTGTTTTTGAAATGAATAATCGCTGACCGTACTTCATCAGCAAATGTAATAGATTCAATTTCACCAAATTGCTGATAATAAGATGAAATGTTATTAGCAATAAAGTTGAAAAGATACGATAATTATCTTATACATATGACTAACCTGGAAATAATTACGGATAGTATCATTAGAATCTGCTGGAACTTCTTTAAGTTGTAATTTTGTGGTACGGTTATCAAGTTTAAAGCGCGAAACGCCACCACCACGAACTCGTGGCCAAGCGGCGCGAACCCTACCGCGATAAAAGGGTGCGCGCCCTCGACCACGGTATGAAACAGATTCATTAGAGTTTGTGGATGCCGATGCATTTGTCTATAAAATAACCGAAAATTTGATTAAGGTAAAACAAAATTGGAACTAAATTTATGAAATGCAAATATTCATACTTCGGAATTTCCTGTTTCTGGATTAGACTGAACAGCAGTTGGTGTGGAAGTTGTCGAAGAAGATTCATTTGCAACGCCCGTTTCGTTGATCTTGCTTAACATATCAAGTTCTCTATCCAATTGTTCACGCTCCTTTTCTTCTAATAAATTTTTTGAAGGAACTACACCCGTCAAAATAGGTTTGCGAACGCTTACAGTTGTATCATTTTTAATGTCTTCACCAACTTTGTTTAGAGTTTTGAAAACTTCTTCGCGATTTTTAGCATTCACATTTTTCTTTTTTGCGAGTTCCATTAATTTCTTTTGCTCTTCAATTTGGCGGTTAATTAACTGTTCTCTTTGTTTTTGAATTTCGAGCATTGCTTTGAGACTTTCCTTCTGTTTTTTTGTTTTTTCTTCAACTTCTTTCGCTTTTTCTGCTGAAGATTGTGCAGGATTCTCAGGAACAGTTGTTGGAGTTTCGGGTTTAGGTGGTGCAGAAGCTTGTTTTTGTGTTGTAGTGTTCGAACTTTGCTGTTCCTCTTTCTCTTTATACCAATATACCTTGACAAACCGATTGTCAAAAATTGGTTCTGGAGAATTATAAGCTTTATGTGCATCAGTATTGTTACTGAATTGAATGATGGCTTTGTGGTGGACAATGTCGACATTAATGTTAGTGATGGTACCGAATTTTTTAAAGAATTCGTTAATTTTGTCAAGATTACAGAATTCACTTGGTATATTCTCTACAACTAACGTCGCATTTTTGTTTGTTTGACTACTAAATCTGTTATTGCCGTTGAAACCGGCACGGCCACGAGCACGACCTCGCCCCCTAAATGAGGCTCCACGTGCAAGTTGAGCAGTATTTGAATCAAGGAAATGTGGAATATTTTGTGGTGATGTCAGAGGAATGGTCGTATCAGAGGTCGGAATTTCGGAAGAAGGTTGAATTTCATTTTCTTTTGATTCGATCAAAGTTGGTGAAAGTAATTCTTCTGGACGTGATAAAGTAGCTCGTTCAGGATCATAAGCATCTGCTGTAGGGGTCATCGCCCTAGATGTTTGAGCTTTTGCAAATGATTCAAATGATTTGAAGAATAAGGTAAAAATTCCTCGATTAATAATATTATGTATTATAAATATGCATAAAAAAAAATAAATAAATAAATAAATAAAAAAAAAATGTCACCAATAATAAACTTACAAAAACCAGTATCGAGTTCGAACTGATTACGCACTCCAGCAGCACCCATAAAAAATGGTGGCCTGGAACCAACACCACCCCCCATCATACCTACAGGTCCGGTTAATGGTGTACCAGCCATAGGAGATATGATATCAAATGGCCGATTCAATGGAACATCATCAACTACTATTCTGTCAACACCATGATCGAATGGACATAGGTCGCCTCGCATACAGTATCCTTTTTCTTAAAATGAAAAGTATATAATAAATATATATATATATATATATATTTTTTTTTTTTTTTATAAATGAATTATAGAATTTATTTGCTTACCATCATAATCGCGGCAACGTTGTCGCCTTCCAGGTCTAGAATCTGAATAACCGCCGCGATTTACACCCATAGAATTACCTCGACCACCGCTTCGGTCATTCATTCTGCCGCTTCGCATTCTCCGGTCGTCAAACCGATCGTTTACTGGAACGTTCATTCCGTTAGTACCCCATTCGTTTCCCCATCGTGCAGAACCTATATTGGGAACCGGGGGATTCGACGTTATTGGCATAAAATTCCTATTTAGACGGTTGTCTCTATCGAAGTCTGGACGTCGAACACTTCCCACACCCGTACCATTTCCAGTAATATATCCATTGCCAGTTCCAGGCAGACTTTGTCCCGCTCCTAATAACAAATTATTACGAGGAATTTTATTTGACCGAAAATCTTCTTCATTTTCATCACGCCGTCGTTTAAAGGCTCGATCATCTTGATAATTATTATTGTATTGAGCTGCTCCTGCAGCGGGCCCGGTAGGAATACCTTCACCACGAAATCGTTTGTTCTTAGAATCCCTATCATCGTCACGGTTTGTAGTTGGCCGGTCACTGTGTCGTCGATAATCATCTCGGCTATTATCACCACCTCTTTCTCTATGCTTATAATTACGATCGTCATCGTCATCTGACCCTTCACTTTCTTCTCGTTTTCGAACTCCTATTTTAGAATTTTGATTTTCAACTTTTTCTGAAGGATAATCTTGGGATAAATTGGATTTATTTTCTATCGATGAATTGCTGGTTGGATGTGTATTTGTAGTTGGTGATTCCTGCTTTATGTGAAGTGTAGATAACGCGCTTGTCTCACCAAGATATTCTTTGGTAACCAAAGATTCAAACAACTTTTCAACGAATGGTTCCGTTTCTATAAGATAAAATAGATGAATTAAATTGTTTTTGAATTTAATGGTAATAAATTCAATTTTAAAAATATTATTTTTATTATAAAATAAGCTAATATTATACTAAACCGCAGCAAAATTGATACGATTTAGAGCCTACTACCGTTCTAACAAACTTAACAGTACCTTCTTTAAGAAAATCGTCGAGTTGATCTACACATAATTGCCTTAGATCTTGGTTGGACTTGTCGTGCTTCAAAAGAGCAATAACATATTCAGCCAAGACATCAGGATCTGCGTCGCATCTGTTGCAACAAACATTATAAAAAAATAATTACTTTTTGTGTGCGTTTTAAATCGTCAAACGTTAAACATAAGCAATAAAGAGAGCACATAAGTAAAAGAAAACAACACACATTGGCTCCAGTATATGACTAAGATATTTCTTCAAAGCCTTTGAAGATGAATCATCAATTATCATTTCTGTAGTTGTGCGAATATAACAATAGCTATGGACAGTTAAAAGAAATTTCTCCTTTCTGCGGTTATCTCTACGGTTTTGTGTGATGTAGTGATAAGAAATGATCCGCAAATCACATGATAATGAAATAGCGGGCCGAACTTGTTCTTAGGGCAGGCCACAATTTACAGTCGACACGAAACATTCTAATATTTTTAGAATGATCATCTTCATTTGCAGCAACAATGCCGCTGCGTATAGAATTTTTATTCGTTGTCACCAAAAAAGGCTTATCCTAAATTATCTACAAAAGCCATTATTTTTCATAAATCTATAAATACTGTATACATTGCGATAATATGTGTATGCGAAATAATAAATGAAAAAATTAACAAGTGCAATTTTATACCGATACTAATTTTCTCAAAAAAATTATGAAATAAGCAGATCACTTATTGGTTTCTAACCAAATTTTAATTGTACGGGGCGTAACGGAGGATTTATGTTCGAACCTATTTATAGATTAGATGATCATCAATTATTTCTACGTAACTAACCGTGATAAATTTTTTTTTTTAAAAATTCCGAAAGTTCTTGTAGAGATTGTGAGCTTGTAATTTTATAAAATTCTAAATTGCCAAAATTGATTAGGCTTTTGCTTAATTACTTTTCTTTGAATACAATCTAAAAACATACTGCACATTAAAGTTATTTTAAAGCTTTTTGGATTTTTTTTTTTTTTTTTAAATTTTTAAGGCTATACAAATTTAACAAATTAGTTCTTAGCCGAATCAAATTTTAAAAAATATTTTTAACTATATATATTTATTGTGGCGGCTAAAGCTGAGATCGGCTGAAGCTGAGATTGGGGTGTCTATTCAAATCTATATACTAAAATTCTAAACCCTAATCTAATTTTAAAAAAAAGCTAACAAAAAAGGACTTAAAATTTAATATTAAAATATTTCAAGACAGCTTTAGCTATTATATTTGTTAAAAAAATATATTAAAAAATTCAGGTATAAATTTGGTTTATATAAAATTTATATAAAATTACTATAAACTTTGAAGTTATAATATTTCTCAACCTATATATTAATTTAAAATTAAATTTTGTAATTATATAAAGCAAAAGAAAAAGAATAAACTTACCTTTTCTACCTAGTTACAGTTCTGCTATTTTTGCACAAATTGAAAATAACTTTGCCAAAAACAAATATTTGTGAATTTTAAAATGATATTTATATGTTTTGAACAATTATACTTAGAAAACAGAAGTAGGTTATCTTGTAAAAAAAATATATTATTTATGTGCTAAAGTTAAAATTTTTAGCTTATTAATATAAATTTTTTTTTATTAGAGTAACCTACTTTGGACTTTTAAGCTAAGTTGTTTGGTATATAATTTACTTATATTTAAAATTAAACCATGTTTTTCAAACTTTTTACTAAGTGAAAAATGGTGTTAAAGTTAAAAAAAAATTTTTTTTTAAAAAAAATTTTTTTAGTTTTAACCTCATTTTTTACTTATAAAAGTTTAAGAAAATGTTAAATATAAGTAAAATTATATATAGGCTAATATAGTGCATTTTTATATTGTGATATTTTTGAATTGTACATTAATTTTTTAAATTTGACCAATTAAATTGAAATCTATAAATAAAATATATATATCTTAATTTCTAATTTTAGAAATTACAAATTAATAGCAAATTAATCTAAAAAAAAAATACAAAAAAAAATCTGGTTTTTTATCTAAATAATCACAATTTGTATTTAATTAATTATATTGTTATATTAAATGTTTGTTTATTTTTTAATATCATGATTTTGTCACATAAATTTGATTGGCATGTTCAAAAAATTAGCCTATATAACATGCTAAACTTTGTGATCCTGAATATCTCTCATATAGATCATAACTAGATTTTGGCCAATTTTGATTTAATTTGCTAAAAATACCAAATATTTTAATTTTTTTGGGGCAAAAATTATACAAAAAAATATAGAGATAGCTTATTTTTGAATTGTTGGATTTTTTGAAAAATTGAAAAACATATTAATAAAAAGTTACTAAATTTTAATTATAAATGTATTTTGATATTCTAAACAAGTTTACTTAATGGCACTTTTAAGGATTACTAGTAAGGAAAAACTAAAATAGCAACCATTGCCATAGAGGCCCTATATGATCACCCAATCATTTTTCAAATTGGTGATTATATAAATAATTTTTTTTATTTTTGTTTTATAATATTTATTTTTTTTTATTTATTAATGTTTATTTTTTTTGAAGCATCACTAAAGCTTTTGTTGAAGTTGTCATTAGAACCATTATTGAAGTCATCATTAGAGTTATCATTGGGAACAGTAGCTGGAGCTATAGTAGGAGCATGAAGTTGCATTTAAATTAGTAGATTTCTCGTAATTTAGTAGATTGTTTTTTCTGTTAAGCAAGTTTTTCAGGTAGGTTCACTTAGAGTTCTTTGTCATTTTTATATGGGTTCTTTTAGTTTCTTGGTGTTCATTTACTTAGTAAGTTTTTTGTCAGTTTATTTTCAGTGAATTTGTTTAGAGTTCTTTGTTGGTTTTTTGTGGGTTTTTTTAGCAAATTTGTTGTTTTCTGTATGTAGGTTCGCCATTTTTAGTAATAAGTTTTTTTATTATTTCTTGGTGGATTCTTCCATTAAGTTTTTTTTTGTTCTTGTTCAAATTGTTTTTCATTTGCTAACATGTTTCTGTCAATTTTTTGTCAGTAGGTTTTTGAATTATTTTTCCATTTTCTGCTTCTTTTGCTATCTTTGTTGCTTTCCATTTTTGACCTTTTTCTTGTTCTGGTTTTATTTGGTTTTTTTTGTTGTTCCATTTTCTTGTCATCCCATTAGTTCTACAAAAAAAAAATAATGATAATTAAATAAAAAAAAAATAAAATAAAAATAAAAAAAAAATTTAAATTAAAAAAAAAATAAATAAATTAAACTTGAAACTAGGGTTTTTATATGTTAAACCCGGTTTTAATACCTTTTTTAATAAAAAAAAAAATTAAATAAACAAATTAGAACTTGGAACCAGCTTTCTTTTTTATAAATTTTTTTAATAATTTTTTCATTTTATAAATTTTTTTAATAATTTTTTTCATTTAAATTTTTTAATAATTTTTTTAAGTGTATATCTAATATGATTGACTAATCGAATTTGATCACGTGCATCACGTGCTCGTATCAAGCACATGATAACATGATCAAATTTGATTGGTCAATCATGGGGTTGCTATGGCGACAGGTCACCATAAAATAATATCCTATTAATAAAATTTAAATTTTTATATATTAACTGCTAAAAGATTTTTGAAATTTTAAAAAAAAATTAAAAAGGTAGCTTATTTTCAAAGAAGCTTATTTTTGAAAATATACAATAACAAAACTATTGTTTATACAGTGCGGGAACCCTTAAATCAACAAGCGAAATTGATAATTTTTAAAACGTTATAAAAAAATAACTAGTATCTAGGACAATTTTTCTTTCTATAGCAATGTAGAGAAAGACTTTAAGAATAAAGCTATAGAATTAGTTTTTTAATTTATAAAGTTTAACTACTTTTATAAAGGTTTAAAGTTAACTATTTTTATTAATAAATGTAAAATTTGGCCGCTATAATTTTGGCTAGAATTACCATACTTTTATTAGTGGTGTATTTCAAATTTTGCATGAAATTCCAATGTACTACCAAAATCATATGATAAATGATCTATGTATACTCTACTTTTAAATTGAAAAATATTATTTTTTCAAAGTTTATACAGTACAGAACAGTAAAAGACATCCAATCTATATATATAGTTGCCAATTTTGGGTGCTTATATAATCAATTCTGATTGGCTAGTTTTTGTAAATTAATTTTGATTGGCTAAAAGCCTATATATCTTTACTTTTTTTGTATATTAAATATGACAGATTATAATAAAATCTAGATTAAAATGAAATGATAGTATAAAATCTCGAAAACTAAATTTTTTTGGAGTGCATTTTTTAGGGTTAGGGGTTTAGAGTTAGGGTTAGATTTAAAAAAAATTATAATAAACAAGTATTAATGGGTTTTAGAAGGCTAGCAGGTTAAGTATAGAATGTAAACTTCATTTTAAATTATGATCTGTGACATAAATACCAATTTTTTAAACTTATATAAACTTTAATATCTTATAACTTCCTTAACATTAATTAAAAAAATTTTTTTGAAAAAAATGTAGTTTATCTAAAAATCTATTAATTTGTTAGAGGGTTTTTTGATTTAATTTTTTTTAAAAAAGTTATAACAATTTAAAGTTTTACTAATAAATGAGTAGATATCTTTTACTGTCTAGTACTGTAATAATTTTATATATATTTTATTAAAATTTAGTATTAATCTTATTAATAGCTATGAGTCGATGCAAAAGATTTTTAATACTAAAAAAAGTTTTTTATTTTTGATTAATTATTAAAAATTTTTTAGTATCAAATAAAATAGGTTTTAATCTAACTAATTATATTATTTTTATTGTTTTAATAAAGTTTATTTTAATAATTAAGTATATACAATTTGCTGTATTTGAAAAAAAAAAATTTTTTTTAAAAAAAAATATTTTAAATAATTTCACAACCAATATGCAATTGTATAAGCTTGTACTTTACAAGTATATTAATGTTCATATGATAAGGATACTGTATAGTTAAAATTTGAGCAAAATTGAATTACTAGTTGTAAAAAAATTAAGCTATAAAGCAAGATAATTTAATTTTTTTACTATATAGTATAACCCCGCAATAGTTACATTCACATTAGTCACAATCTTGCTATAGTCACCTTAATTTTCCTATTTAATTATATATACTATATATAAATTTTAGCTTACTTTAGTCACAATTTTGTAATAGACACATAGAAAGTCTGATTTTGGCACATGACTATTGTGGGTTTGACTATATAAGATAAATAGGATATTGTGACCAGGAGTATTTGGCCTAGTAATCAGAATTGGATAAATTTATACCATTAGATTTATTTTATCAAGATAAAAATATTTCTAATTTACACCACAGGTGATTATCACCTGTAGTCAATTTGCCAATTAAAATTTAGGATCAGGTGTAATATGTAAATTAATTTTTGTATAACAAAAACAAAGAAATTTTTAAAAAATTGCTAAAATTGCTTCTAATCTAAAAACTTGTCTATAAAACTACTTTTTTTTATACAAAAATAAAATCCCTTGCTAAATTTTACTATATATAAACCTCTATTCTAATCATTAGCCTTTACTCTTACCCTAATATTAAAAAAGTTTAATCTTTATTTAATAAAAATTGTTTATTTTTATTTATTTATTTAAATTACAGGTGATAATCACCTATGGTGGACATTAGTTATTTCTTATACAAATATAAGTTTTTGTACATATTTGAATTTATTATATATTAGAACTCTTCCTGTCGATCACTTGTCCAAAATTTTAAGCAAACGAAAAACAATATTTTTATTAGTAAAAGACGAAGCAGATATAATACTGGTTTTTATAAAGGTCAACCTTTTTTTGTTTAACTCTTAGGAGACTCCTTTATATATTTGGCAAGCAAGCCAGAAGCGTCAGTTGTGCAAGATAACTGGCAGTGGGTGCCCATTGTTACAAGAAATTCTGGTGGAGATACAAACATTTCTTTCTTTGTCGACAAAGGTGTTATATTTTGGCTAGGCGGTGAACTAAAAAATGAGTTTTTCAACACACTCTCTAAAAGTTTTGGCTACAAAAACATATTTTACCATACTCCTGCTATCATATTCTCGCTCAAAGTCTTTTTTTCTGGAATTTTGGATGAAAAGTAGGAATTTCGGCGTATTCCCTCCAAAAGATCGGCATTGTTGTTCCTATCCTAATCGGGAAAAAGACATGCAAGTGAATAAACAGGAACAGACGCGTAATGAGACATGGTGCAATAGAGTAGGCTGATCTTTGGAAAATAAATTCTAGAACATTCCATTAGTTTTCTTTTATGTACATATAATACTTTGGCGAGGCGTTTTCTTGCGTAGTATTATATAATTTTTATCGATTATTAATGCCTTCATAGTTTATTTTTCTTTGCTTTTTCTTTGGTTTTTCTTTTTTGTTTTATTTTTTTTGGATGTATAATTTTGGTTTTTGGTTAATTTTGTTGGGTATTTAGTTTTGTCCCCCTATTTTAATCTTCCCTTTGTTTTTATTCTTCTTTATAAGAAGCTCAGAGAAGGAGTTTTTGAAGGAGTAGGTTATGAAGTATAGTTGGTTTGTAACTATAGCTAACGAATTTTTTTTGGCTTATATGTAAGCTGATATGGCTGGTCGCATCTGGGCGCAAAATTTATTTTGTAGCCGGATGAGGTCGAAGTCTGGGGATTGTAAATGTATTAAAAAGGAATTTTTAGTAATAATAAATCTATTAGATTTCGGCAAGACTGCCAAAGTCCTAAAAAAAAAAAAATTTATTATATATATAAAATATTTAATAGTTAATAACTTCTGATCCACTGGTCTGTTTTGGACGATTTTATCACCAAAATATCTAATAAGTCAAAATCCAATTACGAGGTTCTGAGATTGATATAGATTTATCTTATTTTATAAAATTATATTAGTAAATCTACAAAATTTTTACATATTTACCTTTAACAATTTTGGAATCCTGTGATTAAATTTTGATAATTTTGTACTTGACAAAATCGTCTCATTGAGACGGTCATTATGGTAATAAAATCATCTAAAACAGACCAGTAGATCAAAAATTATTTGCTATCAAATAATTAGCCACAATGTCTTCCATCTAGAATTTAGTTTTTATATTATATTTGTGTCTAATTATTGTCGCAGATCATAATTTAAAATGAAATCTACATTCTATACTTAATCTGCTAGCCTTCTAAAACCCATTAATACTTGTTTATTATAATTTTTTTTAAAACTAACCCTAACTCTAAACTCCTAACCCTAAAAAATGTACCCTCAAAAAAATTAGTTTTCGAGATTTTATACTATCATTTCATTTTAATTTAGATTTTATTATGATCTGTCACAATTATTTATATCTAAAACTATATATAATATAAAGGTAATATATTCTTTAATAAATATTGTTTAAATAATAAAAATTCTACAAAAATCTACTTGCTTATTAAAAATTTTTTAGTAGAAACTTTAACCTGGTCACAATACTTCTATTTATATTATATATGTATATATAAATTACTATAGTAAATTATATAGTAAATATTTTTAAAAAAAGTTATTATTATTAATAAATTTTTTATTTTATGGACATTATTTTATAGCGATCCACCGCCATGGCGACCCCATGATCAACCAATCAAAATTGATCATGTGAGTCGCATAACCACTGATTTGTGAAGAGCAAATCAGTGAACACGTAACTCACAGGACCGATTTTGATCAGTCAATCACCACAAAATACACTAGCAAAATGAATGACACAAAAAAAAAGCAAATTTATCATCGGGAAACCGAAATTTATTGTTTTTTTTTAAAAAAAATTAATGATGCATCATTTTAATTTATTTTTATTAAATCAGTATGGTATTTGTATTATGATATCATAAGCTCTATGCACTTTATTTATAAAAAAAAAAAAAAAAAACCAATTAAAAAATACTTTGCCAATGATCGTACCACAAAACTTTATGACTAAACAGCCTCACACACTTGTGACAGAGCCCTTAACAATAGCAAAATCGCCACAAGCAACAATCTTCCAACTCGAACAGCTTTTTTAATTGTCCTAATCTGATTTTCCACAAAAATGAAACAAAAACACCAGAAGCCTAATATAACAAAAAAAAAAAGCAAAATCACCAACGTTAAAACGCACACCAACATTAAAATGCAAAGAAGCAAGCACTAAAGCACACAAAAAAGCACCGAAGCACAGACGCAAGAAAGCGCTAAAACACTAATGCAAAAAAGCACTGAAGCACAGACACAAGAAAGCACCGAAGCAGAAGTACCAAAGCAAAGATTCAAAAAAACAACCCATATATAGCCTATTACTACTAATGCTTTCCGTTCTCAACAAAGCCGATTTCAAATGTAAAGACCTAAAAATAAAAGAAAAAGTTAGTGACGGTAACAAAAAAAAAGAAAAAAAAAATTGGCTAATACTTATCAAAAGCAGCCTAAAGAAAATCTAAACAAAGAAGCATCCAAAAAAAGAAAAACTGGCCAGTTCCATTTTACATCTCAGCTTTTGGTTTCGAACGAAGAAATGTCTAAGAGAGAGAAAATTAGGACCCCGAAATATATATAGGTAAGATGACTTTTAAATTTTTTATTAATTGCTATACGCAAGACTTTTTTATAAGATTAGTACGCAGAATTTATACTTTACAATAAAAAAATTAAAAAAATACACAAAATAAAATTCTAACCTTAATTATAGTATATAAGCTATAGCGATTTATAGAATTATAATTTTTTAAAAAAATTCTTACGCATATAAACTTGCGCATTAAGATTCGAACACATCAGGAAACTTTTTTTAATTTCTAAAACAAATAATTATGCGATCCTGTAGCAATCGTTGAAAAATTTTTTGCAGAGAAAAATAATAAAAGATTTTTATTAAAAAAAAAAACTACAAAATATATTACAAAAGCCACCACAAAAATACCTTAGAAACACCATACAAACACTACATAAACACCATAGAGGTATCATCCTTTTATCTAAACATCTAATATAATCTAACCTCTCTAACTTTCCTATCCACTAAATCCCAACAATAGCACCAGCAATGAACATATCCAGTAACGCACCAAAAAAGCAAGATACGATAGTCACAACAGTCACCTAGTCCGAACCTAAAAAGAATTAGTACTGCACGAATATGACGATGAAGCAAAAAAAAAAAAAGGAAATTGATACTTCACTGTATAATTGAAAACTCGAATGCCCAAGTAATGCACCAGTGACAAAAGTGTTTCCAAACAAACAACAGTAATGCGCCAACAACGAAATGGCACTAACGAAAGCTCCTGGTAACGTTCTAGCAGTAAAAGAGACTCCAAACTAGACGATAAGAAAACTTCAGAAAAGCAAATGGATAAACATTAGTACGAATTTAAAAAAAAAACAAATACGACAAAGAAACAAACAAAAAAAAACGTAAGAACCTACCCTGCCAACTCCTAAAAATATTAGAAGAAAATCCTTGCTGGCCAAGTTACCAAGGATAGACATAAAGGTCTAATTTATAGACAGAAACGCCCATTTGATAAATATTGACACCAGTCCAATATTCTGAAAGGTGCAAATCTTACAAATCTTTAGCATTCTAACAATAGAAGCTCGTTATTAAAAAGATAAATTAATAATAAATAAAAACTAAAAAAAA
>QKWP01000587.1:225010-240213 GCA_003550325.1 Gigaspora rosea
TTAAATATACATTTTTAATTAATATTACATGCTTTATTATATATTATATATTATTTTTACATTATTACAAATATTTTAAACTACTTTCGCACTTCATCGCATCTAATTCTATTACTATATACAAAAAACTAGCCCTATATACTTATTTTCGCTCACCCCACAGTTAGCTATTATCTTTGCTTCTTTGTTTTCTATCGTTTTTGAAAGTGTCGGAGGTCGTAGTTGGCATGCACAAGGTTTCGAAATGTTGTTGTTTTTCTCACAAAGCGCTGAAATAAAATAAATTAATAAAAAAATTTAAAAATAAACCAAAAAAAACAAACCAAAAAAACACGAAACAAAAAAAAATAAAGCGAAACCTGCAAGAACTTGCAAAAACTTGCAAAAACTTGCGCCCATTTCTCTAAAAAAGTGTTCTTGAAATTTAGAAATTGCTAGGGTGTGTTTTTGAAAGTGTCGGAGGTTGTAGTTGGCATGTACAAAGTTTTGAAAAGTTGTTGTTTTTCTCGCAAAATGCTGAAATAAAATAAATTAATAAAAAAATTTTAAAAATAAACCAAAAAAACAAAACCAAAAAACACGAAATAAAAAAATAAATGAAACGAAACCTTGCAAAAACTTGTAAAAACTTGCGATTATTTCTTTAAAGAAGCGTTTTTAAGATTTAGAAATTGCTTGTATGTGCTCTTGAAAGTGTCAAAAGTCGTAGTTGGCATGCGCAATGTTTCGAAAGTTGTTTGTTTTTCTCGCAAAGTGCCGAAAAAAAATAAATTAATAAAAAATTTTAAATAAACCAAAAAAACAAAACCAAACAAAAAAATAAATGAGCGAAACCTTGCAAGAACTTGCAAAAACTTGCGAAAGCTTGCGAATACTTGCGCCATTTCTCTAAAGAAGCGTTCTTGAATTTAGAAATTGCTAGGGTATGTTCTTGATTGTATAGAAAGGCATAGTTGGCATGCACAAGGTTTCGAAAAGTTGATTGTTTTTTTTGTAAAGTACCGAAATAACAATAAAATAAAAAAAATAAAAAATAATAAATAAAAAAAATAAAAAAAACAAACAAAAACAAAAAAAACGAACGAAAACAAAAAAAAACGAACGAAAACAAAAAATGAAAAACAAAAGTGAAAAAAAAACAAAATAGAAAATCTAATTATAAACAAAAGATCTAATCTGATCTTGTAGTACAGAATTTGAACTTCATCAAACTATTTCGAACTATTTCGAAAAATTAGTCCAATGCGCGATCCAGGTTACAGATCTATTGATCCAGCTTGTTTTCTGGTCCTAAAATATTTCGAAATGGTTCGAATATTTATATAAGAAATTTAGCGTAAATTTATGATTTCTTATGGTTCATAAAAAAAATTGTAAAAAATTTAGCATAAACTTTTGCAAGTTTTTACAATATATAAGAAAATCGTAAACTTATGTAAAAGGTTTAGTGTAAAACTATGCAAGTTTTACAGTACATAAGAAAATCGCAAATTTCCACATATCGGTTGATTTTTGGAATACCCTAAAAATTTTGGGGTTCAAATAATATATATAATGATCTGCATATATATATATTATACTGTATAACGTAATACATGAAATAGTGATTATCAACTGATTAAATCAGTTGGTTTTGTTTTTATTAGTCTTGTTAGTATATAGTATCGTCGTTACTAAAGTCGTTGCTTTGAATTCGGTGTTGTCGTCGTTACCCGGCTTCGTCGTTGGTGCCTTGGTGAATTGTCATTTCGGCTTCGTCGTTGGTGCCTTGGTGAATTGTATGGTTATAGCTTCGTCGTTGGTGCCCTTGGTGATTGTGTGTTTTGGCTTCTTGTTTTTGATACTTTGGTGAGTTGTATATTATTGCTTTGGCTTCATTTTGGTGCCTTAGTGAATTTTATTTCATTTTGGCTTCGTTGTTAGTGTTTTGGTAAGCTGTGTATTGTTTTTTTGTTGATGCTTTGGTAAATTGTATAGTTATCAAGTATATTACTTAGGTTTTGCTTCTTTTATGTTGGTTCTTTTATGTTGGTAGTGGTGGTCTTGGTTGGCGAAGTCAGCTTCGTATAGTCATTTCGGCTTTGTCATTAGTGCCTTGGTAAGTCGTATGTCGACGTTTCAGCTTTTCGACATTGGTACCTTGGTGAGATTATCGCGTATGGCATTTAGGTTTTGCTTCTTGTATATTGTTGGGTCTAATTCATAGAGGGTCTGATATGTGGGGTCATTTATACGGCAGTTTTACGGTAGTTAGTGGTTAAATGTAATTTTTTTTTAATAAAAAAGAATTTTTTGTCATACAATTTTCTTTTTTTAATAAAAATTTGAATCCATATGAGCTTATTTTTTTGAACAGTTTCGCGGGATCCTATCTAAGTTAATTGAGCCTAACTAAATCTAGTGCAGTTAAACATTAATCATATTTATTTTCGATCCATTAAAGAACGTTTTTTTCTTTGACAAATAAACGGTTTAATATTTGATCAAAGATTTCACGAGCAAGAAGTTGTATATTCATATTAAAAAAATTAATAATAAAAAAATGAAAAAGTTTTAAACATTCGAAAGCTTTACTCATTTATTTTTTTTTATACGAATTAATATAATTAATATAATGTAATATGCGTAGTATAATAATAGTTTAATAGAAAATAGAAAATAGACAAAGTAATAATAACAAAACCGTCGTGTCCAGTATCTAGTTTAGATACAATAACCTGTAATTAAATTATATAGCGCAAACCCAAACCCAAGCTAAATATGTATCGCGAAACCCAAGTAAATATATATACCATGAAACTCATACTAAATATATATTATGAAACCCAAGCTAAATACCGAATTGCTAATACTAAATGAAGCCCAAACTAAATATATGTCGCAAGATCTAAACAAAACTAAATATATGCTGCAAGATCTAAACAAAAGCTAAGTGCGCATCGTGAGATCTAAACAAACTAAAAAGTTAAACTTTGTAAATTTTAAATTTTTAAAAAATTTAAAAAACAACTTTTAATTTAAAATTAACTTCTTTTACTTTTTATTAAATTCGATTCTTTCTAAAAAAACTCATGGGTTTTAAGGTAGGCTCATGGGTTTTACTATATTCTCTAGAAGAGACCACAAATTTAACATGTGATTTTGGGGTATGTTTTTTATTTACATCCAATCAACATGTGACTTTTTGCAGATCATTAAATATTTTGGAGACTAAATTTAGGTCCAATTCCATAAATCGACCGATATGATAAAATTTTTACATAAATTTACGATTTTCTTACACATTGTAAGACTTACGTAGTATTACGCTAAATTTTACATAAGTTTACAATTTACTTACATACCGTAAAAACTTGCGCAAGTTTACGCATATATATTTTTGCTGATGACTTTACAAACTTTATTGTCAACTAATACCCAACTTGTACCCATTACAATATCACCTTCTCTTTTTACTAATGTTCTATCTGTATAAAAACAGTAGTTTGACTACCAACTTTTATTTAAAATGTCAAGCTGTCCCAATAATTCATCTTCTAAACCTTTTTCAAAAGCTTGTTGTTTAATTAAACACTCTTTATGCCTAAAAACTCGTAACACCACTTCCATTCTTGACTTTGCTTTATATAAATTATTTTTTCCTTTCCCTATATTGAAACTGACTATTTTTTTGGTAATTACTGGGACCTTCTTACCCTGCTTAACACCCACTTTGGGTACTACTTCTATTAGCTTTTTTCTCTTAACCCAAAACAAATCTGCTAACCCTCTATTGTGATCTTCACTAGAACTTAACGTTTCCAAAACTCCAGGAGCTCTATTTTCTTTATCTTCATTTGATACCCAACTCTCTACTAGTACCTTTATCTTCTTCTTCTTTCTAACTCTTTTTATCACAGACTTCCTCTCACTATTATTCAGTACAACTCACTTATATTTTCTCTTGTCCTTTGACAAACTCGCTGTATAAGTTTTTATTGACAACAAATTCTTTGTCTAAACTTGAAACTTTTCCTCTACAATTCTTGTGCTCTGGTTCTTAATAATTCTTTTTTCTACTTCTTCAAACCATTTTGCTTTTTAGCCACAAGAAGATTTAGCTCTCAATGCATGAAACTTGTTTCAAGTTAGCATTCTGATACTATTTTCTTCAATCAATTGGTTTACAAAATAAAGATTGTACTCCTTAACACCCTTATATGCCTTAGCAAATATTTTCTCTTTTACAACTTCTTTTATTGTTGGTCCAAACCAGGAATATTCCACAACCTCTTTTCCATTCTAATGGAAATTCCAATTTTTTAGTTTTAACTAATATTTGACATACTAAATTATTCTTCCAGATTTTTTGTAAGCTGCGATTTTTGGAATCCTCCTATTGCTCTGCTACCAATTCTGCTAAGGCATATCCTTGTCTGACTCTTATCCTTGTAAGTTCACCAACCTGGTTAGAACTATTAAGTCTATTCTGTATACTTACTATTTGCTTACTCAATACCTCATGTCCTAGCAATCTACATCTTTCTAAATCTTGATGTATTATAATATAGTTACTAGTTGTCACAGACAATCCTAATTTATTCTTAATAAGTCATATCACTAGTTAGTGAATTTTCTCACTTCTCACTTGAGATAATTTGGTAGTTTGTAGTAAGTAAACTAGTTTCAGTACTAAACACGTATTGTTTGTATAAATTAGCTGACTTATTGATATCTTCTTGTGACATATTAACCACATGAACTGTCTTACTATCGACTTTGCTTTCTTTTCTAACTGCCCTTCATTAGAACCACTACTTAGCCAAATCCCAAACAAACGAACCAAAGATTTCTTACTTTCTGCTTGTATACACTTCTTGTCTATTATAATATACCTCTCATCTTTTTGAATACTAGTGTTTACAACAAGTAGCTTGAACTTTTTGCTGTTAATATGGATATTATTGAACTTAAAGAGATTTGGATTAATTTTTTATCTGACTTTTATTTCTAGCTATCCATATAGTATTATTAGCAAAAGCTCTACTGCCTGTTACAATTCATTTACTTTTACTGAATTTATTCTAATATCTAAAAGCTCTTTATATCTAACTCTATACCCAAGTTCAGTATCATCTTGTATTTGTCGGAAAAGCGGTTCATAAAAAATTTTCCATATCAATAGAAAAAATGTCTTACCTTGTTCAATCCCGTCACCTGCTTCGAAATCTTTTGTTGCTTCAAATTCTGTTAGTACTCTAACTTTTCTTCCTTTAAACAGATCTAGTTACTTGTTTTGGCAGTTTTATTCTCTGAAGCACAAACCTTAAAGTCCTAATTGATACTAAATTATACACCTTTTTCATATCCTATAGTACTACTCACAGCTTCTTTCTATTTTCTTTTGTTTCTTCTAAAATTATTTCTACTAAATAGATTGCTTCTGCTATTGAGTACCCAGGTAATCTAGCAAAATTTAGTCTTTTTAGTATCTTTTTCTCGACTATTACTTTTGACAATCTTTTAATTAAGATTTTTGTTAAACATTTTCTAAATGTTTTCAGAAGCACAATAGATTGTATATTGCTTAGTTGAAAACCCAATCTTCACTTTTTGGAATCAGATAGATTTGTACAATCTTCCATTTATTTGGTATACAGCTATATTTCATGCACAAACTGGTGAATTTCTTGAACTTTTCCTGTATTTCTTTGCTAACATTTTTGATTAAAACATATCCTATTTCAGAAATTCCTGTAGCTGTATTATTTTTCATCTCTCCAACTGTACTTGATCACTTCTCCAATAAAATCTATCTATTGAAATCATTATACCATTTGCTTTTTATCTCCTTTAATAGTTTGTAAAATTCTTCAAAAATTTTGTTATCCAGTACAACTTCTCTTTCTCTAAACTGTTCACAAAAGTGCACTCTTGTCTTTTCTAATACCAGCTCTGGAGCATTTATTAAATTCCAACTATTTTCTTTTTGTTTGAGTACTTTGTCAATTCTGATCATGTTGGTTGGTTTGTCAAGCAAACTTGTAAGCATCTTTCTAATTTCAGCATCGATCCTTTCACACCTTTTATTAACTGTATATCTTACAGTCGGACCTCCCTAAATGCAACCTCTCTAAATGCATATCTAAGTAAAATTTTCCTAAATGCATGCCTTTTTTTTGGCCCAACTTAATATAACACTTATAGATTTTTAACTCTTTAAATGCATAATCTCTCTAAATGCATATTTTTGAAAATTTTTACTATGGTCCCGACACTATGCATTTAGAGAGGTCTGACTGTATCTCTTTTCACATTTGTTTCTCAAAATCAATTGCTCTCGACAATTTTAGCCAAGTTGCAAGCTCCCTTTCATTATCTAATTGTACTACTGGAACTTCGCAATTACTCTTCTTGTTTAATGCTACGATTTCTCTATTCAACTCCTCTATACTTTGTAACAAAACTTTTTCTGCCAACATTTTCTTAACGTTAATTATCATTTTACTCAACTATATATTTAATTTGTGCGGTTCTATTTTCTGGATTTTCGGTTTCCTGCTACTCTCCTTTTTATCTATCTTTTTTTTGGATAAGTTCTTGTTTGTAGCATACTTAATACCATAATAAATAATGTACCATATGATATTGATGCTATCTTTCAACTCATTTTCAAAACATCTACTTAAGCCCTTATTTTGCCTCAAAAAAACTTCAAGATTATTTTGATATTTCTCACAATTCTCCTTCGTTGCTTTGTTATACATATAAACAACTCTTGCTAAGCTTTTCTACTGCTTTTCCTTTTTGCTTTTGCTATATTATACACTTTTACTTATTGTTTATATGAAATTGCTGCTATTACTATTTCATGATCACTTGCTGTGATTACTTCAGCTTCTTTTATCTTTGCCTCATATAACCCAAGGCTCAAGTCTTCCAATATCCAGATCTGATCAATTCTGTTCTTTGTATCTTGTTCAGACCAAGTGAACTTTTTAAGACCAGAGTTCAAAGCTCTAAATGTATCAATAAATCCTTGATTCTTAAACCATTTATATAAAGGTAAAACTTTTGTCGATACTACTATGCTTGGTTTTGTTCTATTAAGTTCTCTATCAACTATATAGGGTCTTTGCTAGGAAAACCACAGTTAGAGACTATTTAGATTTTGAAAATAAAATTTAAAATTGCTAGCTATCTATTAATCCAATTTGAATAAATTTTTTTTATTTTATAAAGCTATTTAAGCTTTATAAAATAAAAAAAAGTTTATTCAAATTGGATTAATAGATAGCTAGCAATTTCAAATTTTATTGTCAAAATCTAAATAGTCTCTAACTGTGGTTTTCCTAGCAAAGACCCCATATAGTTAAAATCACCCATCACTATAAAATGTATATTAATAGATCACTCAAGAAACTTTGTGACCATCTTTTGCTAAATTTTTTTTGTAACTTCCTTGTTATTGGAAGGTATATAAATTACTATTATGACTAGCTTGAACTGTCTAAAATAAAATTTTGCTTTTATTATATACTCCTCAAACTATACAATTTTTCCTAGATGTCTTTTCTATCTCTTGCTAACCAATATACCAACACCTGACCCTTTTTTTTTGATTTTATCTTTTATTCAAAAGCCCTTTAAGTTCTTTTCTTTTAATAAATACTTTAAATTTTTTCCATTTGCATTTAACTCTACTATTTCCAATACTTCAATGTCTTTTTCACAAGCCCAACTTACTAATGCCTCCAATTTGCTTCTGTTATTCTTTATTTCATTAATATTGTGGCATGCTACTTTAATCTCAACTTCCTGTTTTTGCACAATAAGACTTGATTTGTTCATACTATTTTGTATAGTAGACTCTGTTTGCCTACTATTTTTCTTTAATTCAACTAGTGCGACTGTTAGAAGTGATTTGGCTACACTAGACCTTTAATCAGTTTTTTTAACTCATTGAACTTAACTGAATTTCTTCATTAACTAACTCATTACTAAGGTAAAGGTATCAATTTCCAGAAACTTTTTTTTGCTATATATAAAACTTTTTTAAAAATGAATATTTTTTTATAAAACTTTTAAATATAAAATTTACAATTAATTTATTATTTAAAAATATACAAATTAAATTATACTAATATATAAAAATTTTTTTTGTATTAGCAAAAAAAAATTTTATAAAATTTACAAAATTTGATACCCCTGTTTCTATTTCCGTAAATACAATATAAACTATTTAAAAAACTTAAAAATTTTAAAAAATTTTTTTATTTAATTATTTTTTATACTTTGTTTTTTTATTATGATTTTTAAAATATAAAATTTAAATTTCTAAAATTATTTATTAAGTAAACAGCTCTTAAGAATCAATAAAACTTGTAGCCAATATCAATGTAGTTCTAATGATGGTAAAAACATTAAATTCGGTCCAGTAGATTAAAAGTTATGAGTGATTTACATTTATAATTATGTAAATTTCTTTGTAAATCTATACAAAAATTTTATATACCGGTAATCACAAAATGTAAATCGGCCATAACTTTTGATATACAAAACCAAATTTAGCATTTTTACTTTCATTAGAACTGCATTGATAGTTGCTACAACTTTTATTAATTCTCCAATTTTTAAAAAATTGCTTTTTTTATTTTATATATAAATTACTAGTAAATTTAATTCACGAAAATAGGTGCATTCACAGAAATAGGTACCTTTACCTTATGCCCTTTGTTGATATAAAATTGTTTATTGTACAAAGAGCTTTGCTTGACCAAAAAATCTTCTCTTCTCTTTTGTATTCTTTCTCTTGGTTCTATATACTGTATTTCTTTTCCTTACTGCTTGCTTGTCTCTTCCATAAATTTTTCCTTTGCCCGGATGTATTACTTCTGTTTTCTTCTATATATTTTCTTTTTTCTTTATCTCTCGCTACCTGTTGTCATACTCTTTGTTTTTATCAAACTCTGTTTCTTTTTTCTTATTCGAAATTAACTATTCAAGCTTGGTATTATAATAATACATTTCAGATATTCATACTTTTCTTAGATCTTCTTTGACTCAAAATATAACCACTGCTGCTTTTCTTTGATATTGTTTATAATATAAACTAATTTCACTTTCGCTCTACTAAGTTGTCTTAGTAGTAAAGTATCAATTGCATACTTTGGTATATTCGTTACTTTTGTTTTATACTGATTTCTTTTGACTAAAACTTTCTTGTCAAATACCTCAGGAGATATTCCTATTTACTATTGGAACTGCCCACTTGTTCTCCTAATCTTGTTATTTTTGAAGATAACCTGCACCTGTGCTGCACTACTTGAAGTTCTTCCTTTTCATTGAATAATTGAAACATATCCAAAAAAACTTAATTCTTTCTTTAGTTTTCATAGCAAGATATTAGATGGAATATTCTATACTGTGTAACTTCCTTTTGGCTTACTTTTCAACAACTTGGCATTTCTACTATACTCTGTTTTTATTTGATATTGTGACAATTTTACATTTTCACTATTTCTTGCACTTTTTCTCACATTTTCTTTTTTGTTTTGTATTGAAATTTCTTGGTAATCTATATTTATCTTTTTTTCTACTATAGATTTTGTTACGTCCAATTTATTGTTCTCCTTGTCCACTAACATGATAACTTCTAATTTTTTTTTTATTTGATACTTGTTTGGCAGTCTATATTCATTTTTTTCTGTTGCTAATTTTGTTGGATTACCTCTATTTTTTTACTTAACTACTAGAATGATACCTTTCATCTCTTCTACTCCATAGTTAATTAATTTATATTTTATTACTAATAAATTTTTTCTTTTTAATTGTGCTTCTGTACTTTCTGAAAAACCCTCTTCTATCTCTTCTATACTATAGTCAATTGTACCACACTCTGTATCTAATAAGATCGTTTTCCTTTATTGTGTTTTCACTTTTTCACTCTTCTTTTTCCCACTTTTTTCCTAAATCTCTTTCAGCTTTTTCTCTTTTACTTGTCGATAATTTTCAAAAAGATGTCTTATTAAACATAATTTTTTAGCTGAGATTGTTTGAATAGCCTTTGTTATTTCAATATCAACTATTTGAGCTCTAGTACAAGTTTTGTTTAAATACTTTATACGCTCATGTATACCATATCTTAATACATGATAGCCTCCTTTTAGAAACTTGATTTTCCAATCTGGTGCATATTGGATATTCATTGAACTTTATATCTCTAATTCTAGATTGTTTCACAATTATGTATTTGTTTATTTGTTGTTATTTGTTTATCTAATTGGTCAGTTTGTTTTTGCTAAAATTTGATTAAATTATACATGACTTATTTGTTTACTTGTTTTGAACTACATCAGCAAATTTTATATATAGATATATATTGATTACTAACCGGTCAGATATATATCGATACTAAATACCCCTGCTGATTTCTATCGATAGTGATAGTAATCGATATATATTCAATATAGATAGTAATCGATATATATCTGATAAGATATTTATCGATTAATATCTATATTAGATATATATCGATTACTATCACTATCGATAGAAATCGGCAGGAGTATTTAGTATCGATATATATCAATGATAGTTAGTAATCGATATATAACCAACTTGGTTATATATCGATTACTAACTATCATAGATATATATCGATACTAAATACCCCTGCCGATTTCTATCGATAGTGATAGTAATCGATATATATCTGATATAAATATTAATTGATATATAACCAATATATCAATAGTGATTATAATCGATATATATCTATAATAGTTAATAATCGATATATAATCAATATAAAAACAATTAATATTTTAATAATAAAAGATATATAATTTATTAAAAAATTTGATTTTAAAAAATTTTTAATTTATTAAAAAACTTAATATATTTTTACATTACATAATTATTATATAATTCTATAATTACTATATAAGAACAAACAAGAAAGAGCTATATAGTTTTTTTGCGATAGCACCGGTTCTTGAATCTCCATTCCTAGTGCTTTCCTGAATCTCTATTCCGATCGGTTCAACTTCAATTCTACAACAAAACACAAACCTACAAGAAAATTGATAGTAAAAACGAAAAAATAACCAAAAAACAAAAAGAATAACAAGAAAGTACTGGTACTTATCTTTTTGTACCAGTCCCAGTTCTCGAATCTCTATTCCGGTGGCATTCAATATCCCAACGAAACACGAACCTACAAGAAAACATTGTTAGTAAAAATGAAAGAAGTAACTAAAAAACCAAAAGAACAACAAAAAAGAACTGGTACTTATCTTTTAGTACCGGTTCCGGTTTTCAAATCTCCATTCCCGGCGCCATTCCAGGAAACACGAACCTACAAGAAGAATATTGTTAGTAAAACGAAAAAATCATGAAAAAACAATAAAAACGAAAAAAAGAACTGGTGCTTATCTTTTTGTACTTGTCCCAGTTCTTGAATCTCCATTCTCGGTAGTATTTCAATACCCCAACGAAACACGAACCTACAAGAAAACATTGTTAATAAAAACGAAAAAAGTAACTAAAAAACAAAAAAAAAACAAAAAAGAACTGGTACTTATCTTTTAGTACCAGTCACTGTCTCAAATCTCCATTCCTAGCGCCATTCCAGTACCCTAACGAAACACGAACCTACAAGAAGAATATTGTTAGTAAGAACGAAAAAACATGAAAAAACGATAAAAACGAAAAAAGAACTGGTACTTATCTTTTTGTACCATTCCAATACCTAGCCGGTGACTTACATGCTTCCAATTTCAACCACCCAATGTTTTAACGAAGCAAAACAAGAAGAGGTATTAGTAAAAGTTTAAGAAAAAAAAAGCAAAGAAAAAAAATAAAAAATGTACTTACCCGATATTAATTTAGATCTAGTAAACGAATAAGAAAAAAAAAATTAAAAAATAAAAACATTAAAAAAGAAATAAAATAAATATATAAAGTAAAAAAAAAAACGATATAAAAAAATATTAAAAAAAATAAAAAAATAAAAGTTTTAAAAAAAATATAAGTTAATAAATAAATAAAAAAATAAAAAAAAACGAAAAAAATAAAAAAATTAAAAAAAATAAAATAAATAAAGAATTAAAAAAAAATTTAAGTAAAAAAAAAAATAAATAAAAACAATAAATAAAAAAAAAATTTAAAAAACGTGAAAAAAATAAATAATAAAAAATTAAAAATAAAGAAAAAAATAAATAATAAAGTGTTAAAAAAATTTAAAAACAAATAAATAAAAAAAAATTTAAAAACGAGAAAAAAAAAATAAATAAAAAACAAAAAAAAAAATTTTAAAACCGAAAAAAAATTTAATATAGTAGTATAAAAAAAAAATCAAAAAATAAACGAAAAAAGATCAAGAAAAAAAAACAGATCCGGTAGCACGCGATTTATAAAAAAAAATCTAAAATCTTAAAATTATGATTGTTCCCGATGAAGATTTTTGTATAACAGACGAAAATCTAATATTTAGCAATTAATATCCATTAATCGTTATATATTGGTTTTATTAAATACAATAAAAATTGATTAATAGATATATAGCGATTTATATTTATTTACGCTATATATCGATTATAGATACATATTAATATATAACTAGTTTATCGATATATATCGTTAATTTTTAATCGATATATGGAGTGCTCCGTATTAAAAGGGCCTATTTTTACATTTATCTCATTTTGAGATAATTGAGTTTAACCATTTGTTTTGATTTTCGGACTGATCGGGATTAATTAAATTTCACGATTTTGATTGGTTAAAAACGGCAGGTGACTATCGGATAATCTCGTGACGTGTTGGCTCTACGCAGCCTCATGTAATTTTTCTTTTTAAATTATCTTGATTTTTTATTATGCAAATCAACTTTCATTAATAATAATTGAAAAATATCAATCATGTCAAAATTTACATGAATTTAATACAAACTCATTTTTCAAAAAATTGTAAAAATGGGCCCTTTTAAATACGGAGCACACCATATATTAATTAATTGTTATATATTAATATCTATAACTATATACTGAAAAAATTTGTGTGTAATCTTGGTGTATAATAATAATATTAAAATTTATACAGAATTGCGAAAAAATCATTTTTTGATAAGAATCTGCTCGGGGTTAACTTAGTAAAATTTTGAGTTAGAAATCTACATCTTTTATAACTATCTAAAAAATCTTTGTGCAATGATAACATTTAGACTAACAATATAAATAATTGTATTAAAGTATAGTATTTATTTATACTGCAATATGATTGGGCAATATAATTTGTGTAACACTTATATGCATATAGGTAACACAAAGCTTATTGTACTGTTTTTGCAAAAATAATTTTTGGTTACATGCCGCTAATGTTGTATAACGTTACACAACCCTATTTTGGTAACATTTGGTTTTGAACCCAAGTCAGGTTATTTGAACCAAAACTGGGTTCATTTAGGTTCATTTGAATCAAAATCAGGTTTATATGAGTCAAATTATATTTATTTGATCCAAATAAGGTTTATTTAAAACAGATCAGGTTTATTTAAGCCAAAATCAGCTTTATTTGAACCAAAAATGGGGGTTATTTGAACCAAAAATGAGTTTATTTGAACCAAGGGAGTGTTTATTTGAACCAAAAGTAGGTTTATTTGAACCAAACCTGGGTTTACTATTTTCAAAAGAAGCTATTTTCATTATTTTTTTAAAAATTTTTAAAGAAATCATTAGCAGTTGCTATATACAGTGGCCTGCCATATTATTACGGACACTTTTTGGGCGGCCATCAGTCAAAATCAGGTAAGTAAACACAACACGAAATTTGGGTCACGTGACCAGGCGATCTCACAGTAAAACATATTAAAATTTATACGGTTTCGATATATCACGCAGAAATTAGGCAAAAAAAAGTACAAAGTACCATTTTTGGATTTGTACGAAAATTGATTTTCTGAATTTTTTGATTTTTTTTTTTTAAAAAAAATTCAATAAAAAATCGAATTTTTGTTCAAATCGTCTCAAATTACACTCAAATGTAGCGTGACACCCAGGTCACGTTATACGATATAAACAAAACATATTTATATGACAGATCGGCATAAATATGCATCTTAAATTTTTTTCCCACAAAAAATAGGCGTAAAGAAAGATTTAACGGAATATCAACGGGGAGCCATAATTTACGGTCACCAAAGAGGTGATTCGCTTCGTACGATTGCAGCTGCGGCTGATTGTGGTAAAACTTCTGTGTCAAAGGTTATAAAGGAGTACAGTGAGTTAGGCATAGAAGCTCAAAAAAAAAAAAGGTCCAGTCGCCTGAAAATTCTAGCACCCTTGGACCTTGAAAACCTAAAAAATTTAGTCATAGGTAGTAACCGTCGTCTTAACCTTCGGCAAATAACAAACCTACACAATTGCCAAAGTGAAAAAAAATTTCTGAGAGGACTATGCATCGTTCTTTGCATAGTGTGAACTTGTCTTCATGTGTCGTCCCTGCAAAGCCTCTTATCTCGGATGAAAATATGGTAAAAAGGTATAATTGGGCACTCGAACATCAGTTTTGGTCAGTCCGGAACTTCAAGCGTGTGTTGTGGTCGAACGAGACCTATGTACGTCTTTTTCTGGGTTCCCCTGGCCATGTATGGCGCAAACCACACGAAAAATGAGAAATCGATTGTATCGGTAGTAGTGTAGGGCATAGTTTCGGACGCATGTATTGGGGCTGCTTCTCCTGGTTCGGGGTTGGGCCCCTTATTCCTTTAAAATCTAATGCCAATGGTAAGTCACACCTTGAAATCCTTCGGAAGTATGCTGTTCCCACTATAAAAAACTTTCCAGCAAACAATGATCGAGGTTGCCCAATTTTCGTCCAAGATAATGCAAGACCTCATCTTGATGGGGAGGCTCTACAATACTTGAAGAAACACCGGATTCGTGTGATGGATTGGCCAGCTCAAAGTCCGGATCTTAATCCGATTTAAAACCTGTGGGCCGAAGTAAAGTGTTCTGTACGCCGTAAGGGAAGGCCAGGTAATCTTGCAGAGCTGGATAATCTTGTCAAAAAATCATGGTATGAAACACCACTCGAACTTTGCCGTAAGCTGGTCGTTAGCATCCCCAATCGGGTTGAAGCTTGTATAAAATCTGGAGGCAGACCCCTCAAATATTAGAATATAATTAGTTTTTTTTTTTTTATAAAAAAATGTAAAAAAAAAA
>QKWP01000588.1:0-13910 GCA_003550325.1 Gigaspora rosea
AAAAGAAGTAAAGGATAAATAAAATAAAATTAAAAAAATAAGTAAACAAAAAGAAAACAAACCAAAAACAAAAATGTAAGCAAACTAAATAAAAAAATAAACAAAGCCCCAAATCTCTATTTCGAGTTCGTGTTTTTGCAATTCAAAGTGCCAGAATAAAATAAATTAATAAAAATAAAAAAAAACAAAAACAAAAAACATGAAATGAAAAAATAAATAAAACGAAACCTTGCAAAAACTTGCAAAAACTTGCATTCTTGAACTTTCGAAATTGCTAAAGAAAGTAGTTGTGTGATCTTGCAAAGTGTCAAAAGGCTGAGTTGGCTTGCGCAAAGTGCTAAAAGTCATTGGATTCTTGCAAAGTGCTAGTGGTAAAGTGTAAAAATAAAATAAAAAATTTAAAAAATAAAAAAAAATAGAAATAAAAAAAAACTATAAAACTAAAAAAAATGAAACCAAACCAAACAAAACAAAAGGAAAACGAAAAAACAATGTAAAATTAATAGAAGATCTAAATTATAAACAAAAAAAAAATAAACAAAGATCTAATCTGATCTTGTACTACAATTATCAAAAATCATCAAAACATTTTGAAAATATTAGTTAAATGCATCCTTGATATGATCCAGGTTACAGATCATCCTAAAATATTTCAAATATATTCAGAATTTAAAAATAAAAAAGAAAAAGGGAGAGAGGGATAAAAAAAAAAGAGGGGTAAAAGGGAAAGAGGCGTAAAAGAGAGAGAGGGTAAAAGGAAGAGAAGGTAAAAGTAAGGATAGGAATCGGTTAAAAATTTTTAGTCGATTAGTCAGTCGACTAAAACTGTTAGTTGTCGACTGACTAAAAATCAACTAATCGACTAATTGACTAGTCGATTAGTTGATTAGTCGATTAATTAATTAGTTGATTAATTGGGCTAGTCAATAAATATACAAAAAAAATGAATACCAGGAATATAGTAATGAAAATATGAAATAGATGATTAATCTTATCGACTAATTGACTAATCGACTAATTGATTAATCAACTAATCGATTAGTCTACTAATCGACTAGTCAATTAGTTGACTAATCGATTAGTCTACTAATCGACTAGTCAATTAGTTGACTAATTGATTAGTCGACTAACAATTAGTCGACTAATAGACTAATCAACTAGTCAACTAATCGACTAATCGACTAATCGACTAGTTGACTAGTCAATTAATTGGCTAATCGACTAATCGACTAATCAATCGACTGACTATAAAAAAATTTAGTCGATTAGTCGACTAATCGTTGACTAATCGACTAATGACTATATGGGGCAGCGTCAACTAAAACAAGGCTTATGGCTTTTTTTCTATTTTGAGAAAATCACGTTTAAAATTTTGTGTAACAAAACAATGATGATCTATTATTAGTATAACCTGTTGGATCGACATTTGCTAGCCAATCACACGAATCCATTTCTATGACTCTGCAGCAAGGATCGACAACAGGATATCCAAATTCTAATTTTAGATCACATTTAATCATATATAGCATTTCAAAAAGTAGGCATCGGTAAAAATTTTACTATGTAAATCAATGTGTTAAATGTCAAATTATATAGAAATTTTCCTGCTTTATATGATGGTATAGTTAACTCATTTTTGCAAAAAATGCCATAAGCCTTGTTTTAGTTGACGCTGCCCCATATGATTCCTATCCTTAGGTAAAAGGAAGAGAAGGTAAAAATTGTTCAAAACAGCATTTTTTTTTAAGTTTTTTCACACTTTTTGTAAAATATATTTTTATGATCCTTGGTAGCTTACGGATCAAATAAGCTTAAGAGATTTTGAACTTTGTTTTTTTTTGTTTTTTTTTTACCTGGCAATTTGGGTTGAAATTTTCGTAATGGGTATATAATCGTTAAAGATCTGTTAATTGTTATATATTGTTTCAAATAATTACGATTATAATCGATTTATAGATATAACAATTTAATATAAAAAATGATATATATCGATTATAAATATATATCGAATTTTATCCAATTAATCGATATATAACGATATTTTATAATCGATATAAACCGATTAAATGCTATATCGATTAATATCTATATATAAAATTTGCTAATGATTTTGCAATATTTTGCAATATTTCACAATATATTTTAAAATATTTCAAAAAAATGCATACCGAAATTTTTTGAAAGATTGCAGTTTTTTGAAAGATTTCGAGTCAATCGCAATTCTTTCGAAAGATTTCAGTATACAATTTTTTTCGAAAGATTTTATATAATAATGCTGCCTGAAACTATTTTGAACTAATAACTGAAACCAAAACTTCAACATTCTGGCTGAAACTAATCTGAAATTATAATGAAACTCTAAAACTATACTGAAATTCTGAAACTATGCCAAAATTCCAAAACTAAGTTTATATTTAATGATGTTGCCCAAAACTCTTTTGGCCAAATAACTAAAACTATTTTGGGAGTTTAAATATCTCGTCAAAAATTTAAAAAACTTCTGGCTAATTAAAGTCAAGATTATGTATTTGTAACTCTTTAGTAGAAAAATATTCTAAATTGATGGTATCATGTTTTAACATTGCCTTTTTATAACATATAATAATTTATTATACTTTAACACTTTTGATTATTCATATATACATACAGTAGTCAAAAATATTAAGACTAATATATCGATGAACAAGTTATGATCTGAAATGTTATCACAATTTAACAATTGTTTCTTACAATATTATTCTTACTCAGATCATATTAATACTTTTTTTATAGACATTATAAAAATAGCAATAGCAAACTTATATAAAAAAAACTTAAAAAAGAACTTATAAGAAACTTTTTTTATTGACCAGAATGGCAAAGAGATAATTTTCGCAATATACTTTTAATAAAGTAGCGAGTTAGAGCCCATCTTATAGTGTAATGCATTCAACTCATTATATACAACATCAAAATTTTTTTTATAATAGCGAGTTCAAGCCCACACTATAGTGTGGCGCTTTCAATTTAGTATATACAACAACATAAAGTAGTGGGTTCAAGCCCATACTTTGGTGCAATACATTCAACTCATTATGCATAACAACTAGCAGGGCGCTAGATGCAATAAATAAGAAAGGGCAGGAAGACTAGAGGCCAGCTTATAATCGGGCATTGAAGAAAACAAGTGACAAGACAAGCAAAGTAAGAAAGCACTAAGATTCACTATATATTTCTGGAAAAAGAAACAAAAAAAAACCAAAAATTGGAAACTATTATACTTATCTTTAATACAGTATTAGTTCCAATTTCAGGGTTCAAATCTCCATTCTCAGATTTATTTATAATTTCGGTAACTTATATAAGAAAGAAACTGTTAGGAAGTAAATGAAAAAAGAAAATCAAAAACAAGACTAGTATATATACAGTACCAGTTCTAGCTTTCAGGTTCAATCCTTATTTGCGAGCTCCATTCTTAATTCCGGTATTCTACAAAAAAAAAAAAAAAAGAACTATTAGAAAAATAAAAAAAAAAAAGCCAAGAACGAATGCTTATCTTTTATACAATACTAGTGCTAGCTTTCAAATTCAAATCTCCATTCCCAGATTCTATTACAATTCCAGCAATCAACAAAAAAAAAGAAATCATTAACAAAGGTATAAAAAATAAAGCCAAAAAAACAAAAAAACTAGAAACTGCTATGGTATACTTATCTAGTTTTAGCTTCTGGGTCTAAAGCTCCATTCACAGCTTCAATTATATTTTTGGTAATCTATAAAAGAAACTATTAACAAAAGAAATCAAAAAAAAGCTGCGAACTAGCTTACTTAACTTATACTGGTTCTATTCTCTTCCGAGTATAAATATAGATTTTTGGTTATAAAGAAGTAAGCCAAAATTTATACAAAAAGAAAACTATGATCTCGAAAAATTTTTATAAATCAAAGATTAGTATATTAAAAATAAAAATCGATCTATAACCTGACAGGTTAACTATTTTACTTATTAGTTAAATGCTGAAAATGAATTAATAACGTTTTTTTGATTTAAGGGTAGGGTGTACGTAGATCATTTTTCATATGATCTACGTAGTATATTAAATTTTTATATAGTAAATAAAATACTTCTAATAAAACTTTTTAACATTTTAACCAATTGGTATCAATTTATGTAATATATAGTTTAATCTAGTTTGTTTCTAATAGTGAAGTTGCGCAATATATATTGCTTTAAAAAAAATTAACTTCACATATAATTAAAATCTTCCGAGGTCGCTATATGTTTTTCCTGGGTAGTACAAAGAATTGCTAATTCTGATTGGTCGAATCATGTGATGTTTACATGATATTATATGTTATTGTTACACAATATTGATCTACATTCTATTTTATATGAATTTGGAAATGTTGATGCCCTACCCTTAAAGAATAAAATGTTTATTGTAGCGTTGCATTACGAAATCATATCTAATACTATAAATATTTTTAAAGTTTCAAAAAATCTTTCTAATTATTAGGCCAGATTCGATTTGCTTGTAAAAAATTTGCCAGTGCTTCTTTGGTTTTGTCTGTTTTGCAGCGCACATATATGGCTACGCAATAATTTTTTGAGTCTGAGGCCAGCAATTATCTTTATAATCTCTGTTATATGCATACGTACTATAATCTTTATCACATGATAATCTCTGTTGCATATATTATTGCCATTACCTTTTTATATATGCCTCAATTTCATATAAGCTACAAATCAGACTATCTTCGCAATAATAATCACTAGCATTACTATCGTCAACACATAGGGCTAGTAGTTTTTTGTGAAGCAGATGAGTAGCACAGTAAAATTTTTAACATAACATGCATTTCCAAATTATTCCTATCTTAGACATGTATAGTTCTTCTGTTACGCCAAATACAAAGAACCTTAAAGTATTAGTCTGAATTTCATTATACTGAAAAAAAGGAAATTCAATTTTGTAAATAAACTAAATGCATGAGACAAAAAGTTAAAGCCGATTAATGCTTGCAGGCCAGTTTTGGAATTTCGGTATAGTTTTAGTTAGTTTCAGTTTTTAGGCAAGTTTCGACCATCAAGATCATGTTTGAAACTGGTAATACCAGTTTCGGTTTCGGTCAATCTGAAACTATAAAGTTTCGGGCAGCATCATTAATTTCTTATATTTATTTTGCTAATATAGTTTATTTTAATGATTGGTTTATTTTATAATTTAATGACAATGAAATTTTTTTTCAATAATTACATACGTATAGTAAATACAATGACAACCAAACTTCATAACAAACTTTTTTTTTGAATATAAAATTATCTGTTTTTCGAATTTTATTTTTTCTTCTACAAATAAATTTTTTCTATTACTATTTTGATACTTTATTTCTTATTTAACTTTTTTCTGTTAACTATTACAATTTTTTTTCTACAGGTAAATTTCTTCTGTTACTATTTGATACACCTTTGTTTATTTAATAACTTCACATTTCTTTCAATATTCAAAAAATTTTTGGGCTTTTTTTTTATACACATATATATAGATAATACTTATCTATTTGATGCAATTTCGCTTCATATTTGATAACTTTTTTTTTTTTTTTTTTTAAGCTTCATAGCCGTCTGATCTTTATTAGCAAATTATATAAAAACTACGTAATTTAGCATACAAAAATTCTGTGCCAGGTTTTGTCGATCATGTGGCGCAGATCTCCTGATCCACAAATCAGATTTTAAAGATCAGGTATAACGTAACATGATCAGGAAATTTCAAAACAAACGTTCATTTTGTTAAAAATCGCTTATTTCTTGAAATTTTGCATAAGAAACCGCCTTTAGCGCACTAACAAAAAGTTTTCGTTTGGCAGTTTTACTATATAGACTCTTTATCTGATACACGACCCTAACCCTAACCCTAATATAATTGAACTTTAAAGGATTTTGCTGCGCTACATGATCGACAAAACCTGGCACAGAATTTTTTCATGCCATAATTTAATGTACTAACTATAGAGACCGAACTAAGCCGGCTGCCCGAATTGGTGTCCAACTTTGGCTACTGCACTGAAATGGTTTGCTCATACTCAAGCGACGGTCTTCCCTATCAGCAAAAAGTATAGCACCGCCTGGCTTCAGAAAACCAACCACAGAATCCATTCCATCTAAAAACTTCTTTTCTGAGCTTCTCATAAAGAAGAATAAAAAAAGGGAAAAGATTAAAGGGAGGACAATACCTAAACGACTAACCAAAAAACCAACCAAAAATACAACCAAAAGAAAGCAATAGTAAAAGAAAAACCAAAGAAAAAGCAAAGAAAGAATAGAAACTGTAGATGCTAACACGTCTAGCATAAACGATAAAAATTATATAATACCACAAGACTAATGTCTACCAGTGTATTATATATACAGATATATGAAAAAAGAAAAAAACGAAACTAAAAAAAGGTAAGAAATTTTTCACGTGCCCTCCAGATCCAACTACGTCATTCATTGTTTATTTGTATGTAGCGACCAAATCCACACGTGACGGCGCCGGTCCTGATTCAGATCATCCCAATTCGGAAGGAGTAAACACTGCCGATCTTTTGGAGGGGTAAGCTAGGATTCCCACTTTTTGGCGAAAATTTCAAAAAAATCCAAAGGGAAATATGATGATACTCAAAAGAAATTTAAAAAAGAGAGTGCAGTTGGAAAAACTCAATTTTTTGTTGTTCCCCATTGTTTTGCCACAAAAAACTTTGGTGACAGAAGAAAACTTTAATTTCCACCAAAATTTCTCATACAAGGGCTCCACCTTCTGCTAGTTATCTTGTAAAAGTACGCTTTTGGCTTGCATGTCGAATATATAAAGGAATTCCTGGAAAGTTAGTTGACCTTTATAAAAACTGTTTTCTTGTGTTATCCTACTATACATTAAGTATAGGCAACACTCCAACAAAAAACTTCTTGTTTTTCTTCCGTTAAAAATTTGGTTCAAGTGATCGTTGGAAAGAGTTGATCAATAAACATAATATTTGATAACTTTTCTTTGTGTTAAGTCTTTTTTATTTATAGTAGTTTTGAAAATTTTGAAAAATTTTGGTCTTATTTTTCTACAAATATTCATATTATGCCACCAAAAACTGTTTTTCATTTTGGTCCTTTTTTCAAAACCCATGAAGTTATAAATTTTAGAAAAAGAAAGTGTTTATATTCTCTTTTTTTCATTCTTTTTCACCTTATGGTTTTTATTTTCGATTTTGCTCCTATTTTCGATTTTGCTCTTGTCATTATTGCTTTCATTCTTATATCTATCATTCTGGGTTTGGGTCAAAATCCTGGCAAACAAAATCCCGACAGGTCATAATTCCGACAAAAAAATCCTGTCAATCAAAAATCCCGACAATCAAAAAAAGAGTAACTTTACTATAAAATCAACTAAACCAAACCCTAGCCCAGGCGCTCACCCTAATCCTATCCTAAGCATTCATCTAATCCTAACCTAACTTAAATAAATTTAATGATTTTTTAGTTGTCGGGATTGTTGGGATTTTTATTGTTAGGATTTTTTTGTCGGGATTATGACCTGTCGGGATTCTGTTTGTCGGGATTTTGACTGCTTCCATCATTCTCACTTTCATCATCATTGTTCTCATTCTTATATATATTAGTCTCGCTCATGTATTCATTGTTCTCATTTTCATCATTTATCTTCATATCACAAGTACTATTATAATAGTCGATCAAGTTCAAGCAAAAGTAAATTATCTATTCAATATTTTCAAATAACAATAATTTTTTACTGATACAAATATTAGCTGTATGATATTTAACTAGATTCTAGAAGTAGTTGCAACAAAGATTTAGAAGAAGGTATATTGTATTTTACTTTAATAAAATTACTATTTATTGCCAGTGGTGATCATCACCAGTGATCTACAATATATAAAACAAAATAAACAAAATAGTTTGTATTACCTGTTACTGTATTAAATAAAAATTAAATTTCTTTAATATTAGGGTAAGGATAAAGGTTAAAGATTAGAATAGGGCTTTGTATATAGTAAAAATTTAGCAAGGAATTTATTTTTTGCATAAAAAAAAGTAGTTTCATAGACAAAATTTTAGGTTAGAAGCAATTTTAGCAATTTTTTAAAAAATTTTTATTTTTGTTACACGAAAATTGATCTACATGTTACACCTGATCCTGAATTTTAATTGGTAAATTGATCACTGGTGATGATCACCACTGGCAATAAATAGCAAACTCCTTACTTTAATTATTGTTTAATGTTCATATGAATATTAGTTAATATAATTTATTATAGAAAATTTAGTCTTGAAATTCCAAGTTGCTCTTCTTAAAAAATGGCTTGCACATATTGAAAAAAGATCTAAATCAAATGTCTTAGAATTTTAATGCTCACAAAATTTGTAACTGATTGACTTAACAGTATAGATAACAACGATATTGGTAATGGTAGCAAAAGTAGAGAAAGTAGAAAAAGTTATAAAAATTTGAAACAAAAGAAAAGAGAAAAATCTTTCTCATCTAGTAGATCGTATGATCAAAGCCAAATGAGATTTAAGCAAGAACAATTAATTCCAATGGATCTAGAATATAAATTAGCATTTAAGGTAAATTAAATTTTTTTATGTTGTATTATAGATGCTGGTGAAATTAAACCATTTTATCAGATGAAATGGTGAAATAGTTCACCAGAATTATACCAAAATTTTATTTTGGTGAATTGGTAAAATTGATGAAATTTGTAAATTGGTGAATTAGTGAAATTGGTGAAATTGGTGAATTGGTGAATTGTTGAATTGGTGAAACAGTGAATTGAATTGGTGAAATGGTGAAATAGTAAATTGGTGAATTGGTGAAACAGTAAATTGGTGAAATGGTGAATTGGTGAATTTGCTCAGTCCTATAAACAGTTAATAGTTTTGACTCAAAGTGTGCTTGTAAAAACATTCTAACTTAAAGTGTGCCTGTAAAAACATAAAATATAAAAACTTGAACAAAAACCTAACCAAATTCCAAGCTGAAATAATTCCAGACTCTGGAAATTCACCATTTCACCATTTTGCTATTTCACTATTCCACCAATTCACCAATTTACCAATTATACTAATTTACCAGTTATACCAGTTTCACTATTACTGATTAGTATTGGTGAAATGGTGAAATCATTTCACCACTCTGATTTAATTTCACTAGCATCTATATGTTGTATATTTAATTATTATACTAACTATAGATATGAATATCAGATTTGTATATTATATTTTTATAAAAATAAAAAAAAGTACTCAGAGTTGCAAAGCAGCTTGTGCATAATAATTCATGTTTGGGGTCGTCTAAAGCCATGTACCCACATGACATTTTCATGTAAATCAACCAAACAGAGTCATGAAATTTTGTTTATATGGATCAGCCCGAAGAAATTAAAAAACAAAACAAAAGCAAGAATATAAAAACGGCATTCTAAACCTAACTTGGGCCATTAATAAAAAAATGTCAGGAAGGTAATTTTACCTATATTGGTCCTAATTCTAATCTGACCCTAATGCTAAACAGACTCTGATACGAATTTTAACTAAAATTTCAAAAAATCACATGGGTACATGGCTTTAGCCATCCCCATATTTGGCAATTAATAACAAAAAAAACTGGCTTGATTAAAAGAAATTTGTGGAGGTGACAATCTTACCTGCTTTTAACCAACATAAGCATGGCGGACATTCGATTTGATTGGCTTAAAGATCACTAGATTACACAATATAAAAAAATTTTAAAGTAACCTTTACTATGAAAAACCACATCGTCAATTGGCAACTCTTAGTTTTACATAATAAAATTTTTTTAGAACATATTATCATGTTCTTTAACTCTTCGTACGTCTTTTGAGAAAAAAGATTAGCATAGATCATTTAGGGGGCAAATTCAGGCAAGTACCATAATACGGTAATACGGTATATAACGAATAAGTTAATTGGATATTAAACTTTTTTTGCTTTCAAACTCAACGCTTTTTCTATTAACCCAAACAACTAATGACGTAGTAATACCTCACCTAGTTCATATTCAGAACATCCACCCAACCTTTATTTCGTGCGTCTCCGAATTTTTAATCTTGCTAAAGAGGCTTTGGCACCATTTTTAAGACAGTATGGATTGACGGATATTGCAGGGCTTGATTATCAAAAGAATGTATGGACGAATGCACAAATAGAGGCTTGTTATAATTTATTATTATATTAAAGTGTAATAAACTTATTTATTCTAATTAATATTTTAGGTTAAAAATCTGGGATGATTCTGCAATTGTGATTTATGGAATAACCAAGAACCCAACTACAGGATGGTTATGGAGTACGCAAAGTAGGGAAGTTTCAGAAAATTGTTAGATAGTAAATATGGTGAATTAATTGGGCTTCTAAAGTAGCCAACTTATATTACATGCTAGAGGGCTTAATACAATTCATAAAGCCGATTTAGTGCACAAAGATTTTCATTCTGGCAATATAGTTAATCGTTTTTACATTACTGATTTTGGTTTATGTAAGCCAGTGTCACAAGACTCAAATTCCAAAAGACTTTTTGGTGTACTTCCATATATGCTCCAGAAGTACTATACACAAACGAAAGGAATATACTTAAAAATCAAATATTTATTCTTTCGAAATAATTATATCAGAAGTTTTTACTGATATCCTCCATTTCCACACAATTAAGATCTAGCAACACGTATTTGTCTTGGCTATAGGCCCAAAATTAAATGTGAAGCTCCTTACTTACTTTTTGATCTGATGAATAAATGCTTAGATGCAGAACCTTGAAACAGACCAACTGCTGAAGAATTAGTTAATACGTTGTATCAATTTTTTTATAATTTGGAAGATGAAGAAATCGAATTATATAAGCAAGTTAAAAATATTAAAGACTTAGACAAAATTTCTTTATGATCAAGTCAAATTGGCACAATTCAGATATTTATACAAGTCGATTTTTGAATATTTCAAAACTTTCTTAACCAGGTAATATACTTATATTTTTAATATGTTATTAATTGTAAAAATTTTTAAATCTGTTAATATGGGACCTTTGCTAGGATCACCCTTCGAGATTTTCCGACCGGGCAAATTCGAACAAACTTAGACCAGAATATTGGTTCTTATTACATGTAAAATCAGCCTTTACTTTATTGATTCTATAGTTTATTAAATAAACTATAGAATCAATAAAGTAAAGGCTGATTTACATGTAAATAAGAACCAAGTGAAACAAAAATTGATTTCGAAGAAGAATATAAAGAAGTATCTAAAATTTTTGATCAAAATAATATAATCGCATCCATATTCACAAAGATCCAACAAAACCAAGCTTTTTCCAATTTATCAATAAACATTCTCTTCTTTGCATGCGCTGTTTTACATCTGATAGGATATTCTGGTCTAAGTTTGTCTGAATTTGCCGGTTAGAAAATCTCAAAGGGTGGTTTCCCTCCCATATAGTAAATGCAGGTAATGATATTTATTTTCTCAAATTGAATTCATAGTTTAGTATATTTATATGTATATATATTAGCTTCGTGGAAGTAGAGATGGTTTTACTACTAATTCATTTTGGAATTTATGCGATAAGCAAACTCGTCTTATTGTAGTCATAAAAGTTAAGGGAACTAATGAAATAATACAAATTGCAATAATTCTTAATTCATAATAAGTCTATTAATCGATTACAAATATATGATGAACCTATTGACATCAATCATACAACATATCAATAATTACAAATTTGACAATCACAGTAACATCAGAAAATTTTATATATAGATATTGATCGATATATAACAGTTAATCGTTTTATATCGATTAAAAAATAAAGATATATATAGATTAACTGGATAAAAATCGATATATATCTAAATCGATATATATCATTTTCTATATTAAATAGTTATATATCTACAAATCGATTATAATCGGAATTATTTAAAACAATATACAGTATAATGATTAACAGATCTTTAACGATTACACAGTGTTTTGACCACAACGATATATAACGATTAACAGATCTTTAACGATTACACAGTGTTTTAATCACGTTACAAAAATTTCATTCCAAATTACCAGGTAAAAAAAAAAAAAATAAAAAATAAAATTTCAAAAAAAAGTATATTAAAAATAAAGAGAAAAACAAAATAAAGAAAACTGGCATAGGAAAAAAAAAAACTTAAAAAAAAATGCCGTTTTGGATGATTTTTACCTCTCTCCCTTTTTTCTTTCCTCACTCTTTTTTCTCTTCTCTCCCTTTTTCTCACCTCTCTCTTTTTTTTCTCTTCTTTTTCTTTTCTTTCTTTTTTCTTCTCTCTTTCTTTCTTTCTCTTCTTTTTTTTTTCTTCTTTTTTTTATATTTTGAATTGTTTTGAAATATTTTAAGACTGGGAAATCAAGCTGGATCAGTAGATCTGTACCCTGGATCATACCAAGGGCGCGTTTGACAAATATTTTCGAAATGTTTCGAAATGTTTCGATGATCATAGTACAAGATCAGATTAGATCTTTGTTTATTTTTTTTTTGTTTATAAATTAGAACTTCTATTACTTTTACATTGTTTTTCATTTTGTTCGTTTCATTTTGTTTAGTTTTGTTTGGTTTTGTTTAGTTTTGTTTAGTTTCGTCATTTTTTTCTTTTATTTATTATTTTTTAATTTTTTTTATTTTATTTCTACAAAAACACTAACTCTAACTTTGTTTGCAAAAAATCTAACAACTTTTCGAAACCATACGCAAGCCAACTCAGCCTTCCGACACATTGCAAAAATACACAACTAATTTCACCAACAATTTCTAAATTTTGAAAACACTTCTTTAAAGAAATAAAGGTTTAGTTAATGCTTTATTTTTTTTTTGTTTGACGTTTTTGTTCTTTTTGGTTTTGGTTTTTTTTATTTTTTTTTATTAATTTATTTTATTCTGGCACTTTGTGAGAAAAATAACCTAGGCTTTTTCGACACTTTGCAAGCAAACCCAGACTTTTCCGGCACTTTGCAAGAATATATTCAACTTGATTTTGGCAATTCTGACACGAACTCTACTTTAGAAAAATGGAGATTTGGGTTTATTTTTTTTATTTAGTTTGCTTACATTCCTTTTTTTTTGTTTGTTTTCTTTTTACTTATTTCTTTAATTTTTATTTTTTTTATTTATTTCGGCACTTTGCAAAAACCTTTGACAATTTCTGAATTGCAAGAAACGAACTCTTACTTTAGGAAAATAGAAATTTGGGACTTTGTTTATTTTTTTATTTAGTTTGCTTACATTTTTGGTTTTGTTTGTTTTCTTTTTTTTACTTATTTTTTAATTTTATTTTATTTTATTTATTTCTTACTTCTTTCAGAACTTTGCAAGAAACAATCTAACTTTTCCGGCACTTTACAAGAATACCAATTCTAACTTCTCCGATACTTTGCAAGAAGTAGCAAATATAAGCGAATATAATGTTAAACCAAAAAAAGGAAATAATAGCAAACTGGAGAGTGAGGAAATAAATGAATTAGATATAACGAAGTGCGAAAGTAGTCATTTTCATTTTTTTTTTGTTATTTTTTTTTGGGTTTGGTTTTTTTTGGTTTTATTTTTTTTTATCATTTTTTTATAATAATATATAATAAAATATGTAATATTTAAATATTAAATAATAATAATAAATAAAAAAATAAAATTTATATTAAATTGCAAAAACTTGCGAAAATTGTATATTTATTTAATTTAAAATATAATATATAATAATAATAAATAAATAAATAATTTTAGAAAACTTGCGAAAACTTGTAAAACATTTAAAAATTTGAAAAAAGTATGATTATGTGAATATAATAATTATTAATTGATATCATATTCGATATATATCGATTAACCGGATATATATCG
>QKWP01000588.1:14820-27769 GCA_003550325.1 Gigaspora rosea
AAATTTTATATATAGATATTGATCGATATATAACAGTTAATCGTTTTATATCGATTAAAAAATAATGATATTTATCGATTAACTGGCTAAAAATCGATATATATCTAAATCGATATATATCATTTTCTATATTAAATTGTTATATATCTACAAATCGATTATAATCGGAATTATTTAAAACAATATACAGTATAATGATTAACAGATCTTTAACGATTACACAGTGTTTTGACCACAACGATATATAACGATTAACAGATCTTTAACGATTACACAGTGTTTTAATCACGTTACAAAAATTTCATTCCAAATTACCAGGTAAAAAAAAAAAAAATAAAAAATAAAATTTCAAAAAAAAGTATATTAAAAATAAAGAGAAAAACAAAATAAAGAAAACTGGCATAGGAAAAAAAAAAACTTAAAAAAAAATGCCGTTTTGGATGATTTTTACCTCTCTCCCTTTTTTCTTTCCTCACTCTTTTTTCTCTTCTCTCCCTTTTTCTCACCTCTCTCTTTTTTTTCTCTTCTTTTTCTTTTCTTTCTTTTTTCTTCTCTCTTTCTTTCTTTCTCTTCTTTTTTTTTTCTTCTTTTTTTTATATTTTGAATTGTTTTGAAATATTTTAAGACTGGGAAATCAAGCTGGATCAGTAGATCTGTACCCTGGATCATACCAAGGGCGCGTTTGACAAATATTTTCGAAATGTTTCGAAATGTTTCGATGATCATAGTACAAGATCAGATTAGATCTTTGTTTATTTTTTTTTTGTTTATAAATTAGAACTTCTATTACTTTTACATTGTTTTTCATTTTGTTCGTTTCATTTTGTTTAGTTTTGTTTGGTTTTGTTTAGTTTTGTTTAGTTTCGTCATTTTTTTCTTTTATTTATTATTTTTTAATTTTTTTTATTTTATTTCTACAAAAACACTAACTCTAACTTTGTTTGCAAAAAATCTAACAACTTTTCGAAACCATACGCAAGCCAACTCAGCCTTCCGACACATTGCAAAAATACACAACTAATTTCACCAACAATTTCTAAATTTTGAAAACACTTCTTTAAAGAAATAAAGGTTTAGTTAATGCTTTATTTTTTTTTTGTTTGACGTTTTTGTTCTTTTTGGTTTTGGTTTTTTTTATTTTTTTTTATTAATTTATTTTATTCTGGCACTTTGTGAGAAAAATAACCTAGGCTTTTTCGACACTTTGCAAGCAAACCCAGACTTTTCCGGCACTTTGCAAGAATATATTCAACTTGATTTTGGCAATTCTGACACGAACTCTACTTTAGAAAAATGGAGATTTGGGTTTATTTTTTTTATTTAGTTTGCTTACATTCCTTTTTTTTTGTTTGTTTTCTTTTTACTTATTTCTTTAATTTTTATTTTTTTTATTTATTTCGGCACTTTGCAAAAACCTTTGACAATTTCTGAATTGCAAGAAACGAACTCTTACTTTAGGAAAATAGAAATTTGGGACTTTGTTTATTTTTTTATTTAGTTTGCTTACATTTTTGGTTTTGTTTGTTTTCTTTTTTTTACTTATTTTTTAATTTTATTTTATTTTATTTATTTCTTACTTCTTTCAGAACTTTGCAAGAAACAATCTAACTTTTCCGGCACTTTACAAGAATACCAATTCTAACTTCTCCGATACTTTGCAAGAAGTAGCAAATATAAGCGAATATAATGTTAAACCAAAAAAAGGAAATAATAGCAAACTGGAGAGTGAGGAAATAAATGAATTAGATATAACGAAGTGCGAAAGTAGTCATTTTCATTTTTTTTTTGTTATTTTTTTTTGGGTTTGGTTTTTTTTGGTTTTATTTTTTTTTATCATTTTTTTATAATAATATATAATAAAATATGTAATATTTAAATATTAAATAATAATAATAAATAAAAAAATAAAATTTATATTAAATTGCAAAAACTTGCGAAAATTGTATATTTATTTAATTTAAAATATAATATATAATAATAATAAATAAATAAATAATTTTAGAAAACTTGCGAAAACTTGTAAAACATTTAAAAATTTGAAAAAAGTATGATTATGTGAATATAATAATTATTAATTGATATCATATTCGATATATATCGATTAACCGGATATATATCGATTACTATCACTATCGATTGAAATCGACAGGGGTGTTGATCATCGATATATATCTTACCGGTTAGTAATCGATATATATCTATATATAAAATTTGCCGATGAATGTCATAATAATTATTCAAACTACAATTTATTTAATAAGTTTGAATAATAAAAAAGACTCATACAATCAAGTAATATAAAGTAAATTAGATAAACTGTATTTCGAGATTTTTTTAGCCAATCAGATATTTTAGTACAGATATACAGCAGGTAATTTTATAAGAATTTGAATAAATAAATATTCTAATTTATCTTGGGAAATCTGGAAAATATATGAATTTCCATGGTATGTAATCTGCAACAGTTCATACTATCGACATGATTTAAAAATATAAATCTCAAATAATAAGAATGAGCATACTCATAATAGCTAGTAATTATTATATTATATATTTAATAAACTTCTATACTATAGTATTTTCACATAAGCAGATATGCTATAATTAGATAAACAAAAAATCATTACTAAAAGGGTGAGCCATGCACTTAAATAAAGTGTTAATTCTAACCAATTAAATACTTTGGTATGAACAGGACAGTCATCATACAGGGTTAGTTTTAGAGTAGAGTTTATATTAAACAAGTATAAGCGAGTTTTAGAAAATTAAATAGAAATACATATTTCATTTAATTTGATTTTATTATGATCTACAACAATTATTTATGATCCAGGCTACTTTTTTTTTTTTTTTTTTTAAACCAGGATGGGTTATTTACCCCCTGGGCGCAAGTGGCGCACTTTTTATTGACGTGAAATATGTAAGATTAACCTATGTACATGTGATGTGATTTTATGCTATGTTATCTATACACTAAACTTTAACACTTTATGCTTCTAAACCTTTTTGCTCTTCTCTTAGAGCTTTTCCCCAGACGGCATTGTAGGTCGGAGACTTCCTTTCTTATCCGTGACGTTGCCCTCGCAATGGCCACTTCATTCGATAGTGATTCCTTTCCCCACTTATAGGAGGTGTATATACACCAAAGTTCATATATAACGGTTGTATTCATCCATATTATGGCCTCCATATCTCCTCTTACTGCATTGATCGTAGGTGTGAAGACTTCTTCAACTTTCGAGGGTGGCTGGATCCCTTCTAGCTGAATGAGCTTATAGGCTGCGAGCCATATTTCCTTGCCTATTCCGCATTCTACCGCAAAATGCTCAATGTTTTGTCTTCTCCCCGGACACCATGGGCAGTCTCCAGTTTCTTGATCATTTATATGTCTGATTCTGTATCCGAGAGGTAGAGATTTGTGGTATAACCTCCACATTATGTCTTTTTTCTTGTTAAGCATCTCCTTTTGGTGAAGCCAAATCGCTTTTCCCTTGGACGATTCTACCTCAGTGTTGTTAGTTGTAAGCGCATCTCTCAAAAGGCTTACTACCCTTTTAACTGTAATTTGTGCCCCTGTCCATAGTCCTATTTGAATCATTGAGTCTTCCCATGGCCAGCTTGAGCTTGCCAGGACTGTGCCGGTCGCCTTTCGCCAAGCTTTTAGATAGGGTTTCCACTCGTCTGGCCATGATTTCAATTTTATGGGATTCTCTTTTATTGCTGTGACCACTTCAATGTTCCTTTTAGTTCTTAATAATCGGGTTATAGTATCTCTCTGAAATAAAGCCCACAAGGTGTTACCAGTCATGAGTCTTTTCCAGACAGTCACTAGCCGTGCATCTAGCAGATTGTTTATTATAGGGGCTTGAAGCCCGAAATCATTGTAAGCCTTTTGAAAGGTGGAGTACTTTGGTAGCAACTTAGATTTTCGCTTAACCCAATAGGCGATGTTGTCGTTAATTTCTAGGATCTGTTTTCTATTAGGTGGACATATATATGAGGCATACCAGATTCGAGATAGAATCAATGAGTTTGCCACGAGGATTTTCCCTCTCAGAGAGAGGTTTCTGCCGCTGTACTGTTCTATTAATTTCTTAATCTTGGTTATATGTCTTGGCCAGAAGTTTTTGGGAGCGAGGCCATTCCCAGATACCTCATATCCCAAGATTTGTACGGTCTCTTCCTCTGTAATTTTGTTAAAGTCCTTTTCATTCTCTAACTCGACTCTTTCCGATGTCTGTGTCAGGGGTAGCAGCTTTGTTTTCCTTTTATTTATTTTAGCGTTGGAGGCGCTTTCGTACGTTTTTATAATTTTTTGTAGTTCCTCCCAGTCTGATCTTAACCCAATTCCTACTGAGAGATCATCAGCATATGCTGCTGCCTTGAAGAAGAAATTACCGAGGGGTATGCCTCTAATATTTTTTTCAATCCGTCTCAATAGGGGTTCAAATGCGATAATATATAACAGTGGTGAGAGAGGGTCTCCCTGACGCACCCCTCTTTCTACTCTAAACGGTTCTGAGATGCCATCTTTGCCGAGAATATGAGCTTCTTGGTTAGTGAAGAGATTGTTTATTATCCTAATGAAGCCATTCCCGAACTTCATTTGCCTTAATACCGCCTCCAGGTAGGTGTGGTTGACTCTATCGAAGGCTTTTGCCTGATCGATTAGGACTAGCCAGCCTAGATCCGTGGCATTCTTTTTATTCCTGAGGGTTGTAAGAATATCTAAAACTGCGTCGGTGATTTGTCTTCCTTTAATAAAGCCTTGTTGGCCTTTAGTTATGAGTTTTCCACAAATGCCGTTAAGCCTGTCTGCCAATATTTTCATAAATATCTTGGCGTCGCTGTTGACCAATGATATCGGTCTCCAGCTACCGAGCTCTTCCAGATTTTCCTCTTTTTTTGGTATTAAAACCAGAATGTTCTTATGCCATGACATCGGCATTACCCCTGTTTTTATAACCCTGTTGAACACAGTTTTTAGGACTGGGGTGACCCTGTCTATTAGCAGTCTATAGAATTCATGTGTCAGGCCATCCGTGCCTGGAGATTTATTGTATGCCAGTGACCGGATTGTACCCTCAATTTCTTCTTCACTGATCTCTTTTTCTAGGCTTGTGTTCTCCTCCTGTTGAACATGAGGCAGGTCCTTGGTAATGTCTGAAATTGCATTATTATCAGGGGTCTCTGCTTTATATAAGGTTTCATAGAAAGTTTTTATATAATGTAGCGGGTCCTGTCCTGCACCTGGATCCCCTGGGATCTTAATCCTTTCTTGACAACTTGTCATTGTTCTAGATTTAAATCTGGCATAGAAGTATTTAGTTGAGCGTTCACCTTTTTCTATCCAGCGGGTTTTTGATTTTCTACGCCATGTTTCAGAGAGCTGACTTAATTCATCCTTTAGTGCCATCTGTGTTTCTTCTATCTTTTGAGTCATGAAGCTATTAACATCCTGTCTAGCCGCACATTTTTTGAGTCTCAAAAGTTTCTTGTTCAATTGAGCAATTTTCCCTTCTGTGGCTTTCGGTTTCTTGAATGCTCTTATTATGGATTGAATCCTTAACTTACACAAATCCCAGTCAATTGGGGCTTCTTTATCAGTTAGTTCTTCTATTACCTCCTTTGCCAATTTGTCATTACGTAAACATCGCTCGTCGAATCTCCAAAGGGCATTGGATTCGTGTGGTTTGGCTGAGCGGAGTGTGCATTCTAAAAGCATATGGTCAGAGTTTCCATGTCGTAGTGACACTTGCTTGATCAAATGGCTATATTCCGCTTCTATGAAGATGTAATCTATGCATGTGGCCATGCTTCTTCCCATCCGTGTATTTTGGAAGTAAGTGAGGAAGGGAGATTCGCCTGCTACCTCCGAGGCGTCTATGAAGTCCTTAGTCAGCTCCAATAATTGTTTACGAGATGGGTCTTGTTGATATGCTGATTGACTTATTCGATTGGACTCCGGGTTTAAGTTGGTATTAAAATCTCCTGTTATTATATTAATGGATCCTCTTTTTATTGAAGGCTCCCACTTTTCAAAGAATTTTGTTCTATCCGGTAAGTTAGGGGGAGCATAGATATTGGTAATGTGAAATTCTTGGCCCTTATGTCTGAACTCTGCTTCTATTACTCTCCCATCCATGGATGTTACTATATTAGTAAATTCAATGTCTTTTTTTCCTGCGAGGATAGCACTTTTATTTGTCCATATTGAGGGAAACCCCCATTGAAATTTAATTTGTTCAATTGCTTTTTCGCTGTTCATGTTGGTTTCCTGTAGCGTGATTATGTCTAACTTGTATGATTTTAGTAATGTAATAGTGTTTGCTTGTTTGCCTCTGTTATTTAGACCTTTCACGTTTAGCGTTGCTATTTTCAAATTTATATTGTGAGGCATATTACGTGATAGGTTTTGGTGGCCCAGCTAGTGCTTGGGATTGGTTCCTTCCCCTTTAGTGGTGTAAGGGGCAGGCCTCGATTTTTCCTTTTTATCTATCATACTGTTGGTTGATTTCCTTTTTTTGTTACTGGCACGTTTCACTAGTGTGAAAGAATCGTTCTCTTCTGTCCCCTTTTCTGGGGAAGTACTGTCTGGTGATGTGTTTGGAAATGTTGTCTCTGTTACAGCCATAGAGTCTGCTGCAGGTTTTTCATCATTGTAGGCAGCTGACAATTCATCTACTGAGCCTTTGATTGGAATTTGAGGTGTGACAGGTGCACCTGCATTATTTATCCTTTCTTCGGACTTAACACTGGATCCATCTATTTGCATATCATTGCCAGTTTCTGCGACCTCAGTTGGTTCTGATTGGACTTCAGTGGGTTCTGAGTCTGTCATGTGATCATCTATAGGTGTGGGGTCTTCCTGCCCTTTGTTTTTTATAGATGTGTCGAGAGATTGTATGTTCCATTCTCTACGAGCCCTTTCTCTAGCTTCGATTGAAGACTTAAGTTGCTGACAGTCTTTTTTGATGTGACCTTCCTCTTCACAGAAGTAACATACTTTAGGTGCTGATCTCCATTCCGTAGTAACCTTGTTGTCCCATATATGTGTGAATCTGGGGATTCTTCCTTCTAAGGACGAGTCGTCAGTTGTATCAAAGACCACGACCCATTGGTCGGAGAGGTATGGTGTGCCCTCAATCAATAGCGGTCTAATTGAAGACACATTTCCTATATCTGTAAATGCCTCTAGCAGTGCTTCTGAAATTTCATTCTTGTCTCCTAGTGGGATATTTCTACATTTAATTGAGAAATATGATCTTCTAGCGTCTGTAGGAATATAACCAAAATACGTTCTCCCCTTGATCATTAATCCTTTTGCGGCATATTTTTGTAGTGTAGCTTTATCCTTGAATATGATTTCTATGTGTGATCTTTGGCCTCTATTGAGATGTTGTTTGGCGGCGTTAATATCGTAGCCTGCTGTTTTGAATAAATCTTCCATAATTTCATTAAATGGGCATTGTAGACTGCTGGTTGCTATGATCAATGCGTTGTCATTTTTGGTTTTGAGTATGTTTCTAGGGGAAAAGGAGGAGAAAGTAGTTTTCCCTCGTGATAGTTTGGGAAATAACGAGGACCATGATTTTTTTGATGTTGTATGATGTTCGCTTTCTCGTCTGTAATCTGTCTGAGTGTGTTCGTTTTCACTTTGCCTTGTGTCCTTTTCTATATTTTTGTGTTTAGAGGAGGCTGCAGTTACGTATCTTTCCATAAAGTCCGGGTCTTCAATAAAGTCTTCACTATCTAGAACCTTGTCTGCATTAATCTTGTTTGTAGTGTTGCTGCACTCTGCATCTATTACTTGTGTATTCTTTGCTTCAGGGTTGCTCTCTATATGTTCTGACTGTTCTATATTTGTTGTATTTGTGATGTCGCTAAGTGTAGTGATTTCTTTGTTGACCTGTTCGTCCCATCTGAGTAGTGGTTCCGCGGTTTTGTTTTCCTGTTCACGTGTCTGTTTTTCTCTGTTTTCTTTGTTTTCTTGGGCCGACAGAGTCGTCATCTTGTTTTTTTTGTGTTTCGTGTTTTGCGGGTTTTCTAAGAGTACAGGTTCTTCGAGCTTTCGTTTTTTAATTAACTGGGGCCAGGCCCCTCTACCTTTATTTTCTGTGTCCTTCTCCTTCTCTTGTTGTGAAGTTATTTCGTATTTTAAAATTTACCCCCTCTACCTACCGTGACCAGGAGAGAGTGTGTGTAGATCTCCAGGCTACTTTTTATATATAACTAATATAAATTTAATTAAAAATTTTCTTGTAACTAATCAGTTTTTGATATTATGAACCAATAATGAATTTTAACTATACTGCATATATATGCATACATGTAGTATATTATGCGCATGCATAGTAGCAAAAATACGATTTTGGCTACCTCTAGTTAAATCATCTAAAACAAACTAGTAAGTAGATTAAAAGTTATTGCCAATTTTGTAAATCTACTTATATATATAGCTTTATTAAAATTTAATGAAAAATTTTTGTTATTAAACTCTACAAAGTACCGTAGTTTTTTATATGAAATTTTGAACTAGAAACAATTTTTGACAAAATAAATATTTGTTTTGACTCTTTTCAAATATGAAGGTCGGTTAAAGTGAAGTGAAATTTAATTAGGGTTAGGGTTACCTTTTTGATGCAATTAGAAGAATTTTTATATGGGGTGGAGTCAATAGAAATGGGACAAATTTATTAGATAGATTTGTCTCATTTCTATTGATTCCACCCCATATATAGATGTCAAGAATCCAATTTATGCAGCATGTAGATCATATATTAAGTTAACTCCACTTTAACTGACCCCAAAATATATAATATTACATCTGATTTTAGAATTTAATTGGCTTAATTGGGATAAAGTTATAGTAATAATATTATTTACTATACTCTCTACCCTTTTTCTCTTTATATAAGAGAAATTTGATTGGCTATTATGACTTTTATATTTAACATAAGATATTAGAGACCTTCATTCTCTCAAAATATTATGTAATATTTGTCACCACTCTAACCACAGTTACAAATTTATGAATTCAAATTTTTTTAATTTTAAAAAGAAAAAAATTTACTATTAAAATTATATGAACAATGTCAATTAAAAAGAAGTTATGCTATATTTTGCAAAAATAAATTAACTATACTATTATATAAAATAGGCATTCTTCTATATAATTTGATATTTAAAGCATTGATTTATATAATAAATTTTGTCAACCTATTTTTTTGAAATACTATATATAATTAAATATGATTTAAAATTAGAATTTGAATATTTGGCTATCAAGTCCTACTACAGAATTATAAAAAAGGATTTATGTATTTGGCTAGTATATATGGTTATGGTAATAATAATTTATTTTGTTATTGTTATATCTGCCTTTTTTTAATTAATATATATTTTTTATTCTTAAATTATAATAACTAGCAAAGAGGTAATATAGGTTTTCTTGGTATTACAAAAACTTTTTTTATCTAGAAACATAATGCAGTCCCAGGATTATGTCATATTTGGGGATGGCTAAAGACATGTTCCCACGTGATTTTTTGAAATTTTAATTAAAATTCATATCAGAGACGCAAATCTTACGTTTTTGATACTCCTGTACTTACTTTTTTGATACTTCTAAATTAGTGATACCATTGAAATTGATTTTTGAAAAAGGCCTATTTCGTTTTTATTAGAGAAAATTAAAATTTTTTATAAGAAAGAGCAAATAAAATTTATATAAATATGTTCTTTATAATTTCGTCTATTTAAAAAAAGTAGCAAAATAATTTTGTTTTTCAAGTAAAATAGGTCAAAAACAATTTTGTCTTCAAATTTTAATTTCGAGTTTTAGAACCTGAAATAATTTCGTCCTCATGTATATTCTAAATGAGCATGGCGGACATTCGATTTGATTGGCTTGAAGATCTCTATGTTATACAATATAAATAAAAATTTTTAAAGTAACCCTTACTATAAAAAACCATATCGTCAATTGGCAACTTGTAGTTTTACATAATAAAGTTTTTTATAGTATTTTTTACCTCTTCGTACGTCTTTAGTAAAAAAAGATTAGTATAGATCAGTATCTCTAAAAACTTTATTTAATGCATATGTTAATCGTTATATAAACTTTTTTTACTCAACGCTTTTTCTACAACTAGCAACGTAGTAATAGTTTACCAACTAATAGCATTCAGACCCACTTTTTTCAATTCTCCTTATGAAGACCAACTTTATCTATTTTTTAGCTTTTTTGATAAGGTAAGGCAAATCGGTCATTCCGAATATAAACGACATCTTTAGGACATGAACTAAAACTACAGAATATAGTATTCAAAACAAGATTTAATGTGGGTCAACTAATATATTGTATAGAAGGTCAAAGATTAGAACAAAAAAAAAATAGCTTCATTGTTTTGAAGCTAACTTTTATTATTTTTTTGTATCGCTTTCAGTGAATATGACCAAGTTCTTTTAGAAGAAGCAGCCAGGAAGCAGCATACCACATGATTTATTATGCCTTTTTGGATATACTACTGGTGATATAGTTGGATGCTATTTAAATTTAGCAAAAACATAGTTTTTTATACTAAAAATAGAATAATTTAGGTAATCAATATTTAAAGTTATATTTTTTAAAACGAATAGAAAGAAACTTAATAATTGTAAAATATTTTAAGGAATTGCGTGCCAACTACGTAGTAATTTCAAAGGCATTCTATATCCTTGTATTGGGTTTGATCGCAAGACAGGTCAGTAAAATTGAACGAAGCATCTAGGCATGCCCTAGGGGCATGTCTCCAACCCCCATGCCTTCAACTCTAATTTGATGACAAGTAACTTGGAGCACCTTTTTTATATATATCGATATACTTCGCTATAGTTTAGAGACACTTTTTTAGAACCCTATTAGGAAAGGTATGTAAATTAATTTTAGTATCAAATTTTAATACTGTAAATTTTGTTCTCTAATTTATTCTAGTCTTTAAAAAAAATTGCAGCACCCTGTCCAAGTGTAGTTCTCTTGGATTTGATTAGCTTTTCTAACTAATGATTAATGTTTTGGCTTATATCACCATTATAATCATCACCAATATTATGTATAACTATATTTATTTTCTTTTATTTTTTTTAATTTCTTATCATTATTTTTTTTATTTCATTATTATTATTTTTTATTTCCTAGCCGTTGTTGGTGTCGCCCAATTGGTATTGCCTCATTTTTCACTTCGTCGTTGGTGTCCATTTCAGGTTTGCCTATTTTTTCGTTGTTCATGTCCATTTCGGTGTGTTGAATTTCAATTTTCTTCTTTTATTGTCAGTTGTCCTTTTTTGTTTTCATTATCGCTTGTGCTATTCATGTCGATTTGTCTCTTCTTTCGCTATGCTAACTGTTTCTTTGTCGTTTGTTTCATGCTGATTTCTTGTAAGTTTTCTAGCGCCAATTTTTCTTGTGTTTTGTAAAGAAATTCAGTTAATATACTTACCAGCTATTGAAGGAATTTAGGTAGATTTATGTTAGATTTGTATTGGGTTTGTCATGAATTGTATAGTCGATAACAAGATATACTAGGTAATGTGGTGATATAATTGATTTAGATGGGTAAGTTAGTTTGGTATTGGACTTATCATTAATAATATGTTAGTCGATGCAAAAATTCGATTACTGTACTTACTGGCTATGGCGATATAGGGGATTTAGGTAGGTTTGTATTGGGTTTGTCATGAATCATATTACACTTAGGGTTAGAATGGCATTATTATTAGAATATCAAAAAAGTTTATTTTATTACAGGTGAATATAAAAACATGCTTGTTAGTTTAATCAATGATTAACAAAATCGCTAGAAAAAGAACCGAATAATGCAGTCAAATTAAGCTACCAAGGCAAGTTATATTTTATTATGGGCAATTATGATGAAGCATTTGAAGATTTAACTAGATTGCTAGAAATTAAACCAAATAATACAATAGCTTTAAGACACAGAGATGAAGTTAAAGATGATATTCGATTATAAAATAATTAATTATTTGATCCGTTTGATTATGACTGATCATAAAAAATTTTTTTGAATATGATTGTTCATTCAGTGATTGAATGTATCGATCACTTTTGAAGTAATACTACTATGCTATAGGCAGATAAAGTGATTCTTGTCACTTTCATTAGAGTTAGGTTTAGAATTAGAATTAAGGTCTATAAAAAAACTTGCCTGTAAAATAAGCTGTCAATAAAATATACTATTTGCATAGTGAACTTAGTCATCCATAAATAAGTTGTTGGTGTCTTTAAAGTGAAATAATACGAATTCTTCTCATCTATTATACAACCATTTATCTAACAAATATCCTGTTTTCTACAAAATCAACATATCTGACAACCATTTATCCAAAAATTACTTCTACAACAATTACTTCTCCAATAACTATCTCTTCCCCAATGATATCACCCTTCTCTGATACTACCTTCTTCGATACTACTATACACTTCCTCGATACACTTTTTTAACAACTTTTCTCAATATCTATTCCTAATGCAATGATTTCCATTTTATTACTTTTCCCGACATAATTTAAGTTAAAAAAAAAATTTAAATTAATTAAAAATTAAAAAATTCCTCTGGCCAATTAAACTTTAAGATTACATGTAATTTAAAGTATATAGACGTATGACGTAAATTTAAGTAACAAACTTTAAATTATACGTAATCTTAAATTTTGATTAGCCGGCAATACTTTAATTTTTTTTAAAAAAAATTTTTTAATATATATTTTTATTTGATGTTTTTTTTTATTGGCAAAAAGGAAATGGCGACCCCTATATGATCGACCAATCATTTTAGAGATTGGTAATCATATATAAACAAAGATAATCGCTTATTTTTTTTTGTTTTTTGTTTATTCTAGCTTGGAGTTGTAGCTTGCCGTTTCGAATTTCTGTAAGCTTTTTTTTTTT
>QKWP01000588.1:28448-41144 GCA_003550325.1 Gigaspora rosea
TTTTTTTTTTGCTTTTTATTTTTTTTGTTTTATCTTTTATTTTTCTTTTATTTTCTTTTTTTTTAATTTTTTTTTTCTATTTTTAATTTTTTTTTTTGTTTTTTGTTTTTCTTTTAATTGGTTTTCTATTTTTAATTGATTTTTTTGGTTGAAAACAGCAGAACGTTTTTAGGGTAAGTAGTTTTTTTTTTGTTAATTTTGATAAACTAACTAAACTATCTTTTTTTTTTACTTTTATTTCAGCGAAAACGGCGATTGGATATAAAATAATATAAAATCAAACTGGATTCTTTAAGTTAAGTTTTTTTTAGTTTTTTTTTATTTCTTTTTTTTTCGCTAATATTTTTTTTCCAGATTCATTTCATCATTAGTGATTAGTTGTCGTCGTTAGAGTCGTCGTAATTGGAGCCGTTGTAATTGGAGTCATCGTAATTGGAGTCAGAATTGTCGAGGAGTTGTTGGAGTCAATAATAAATAGGGATTGGATGATATTAATTTTTCTTGACTCGTTCGGCACCTTGTTTAGGTTCCTGGAGGTGTATGGTCGAGGACTGTGAAAGTTTTTTGTTTAATGTAGATTTTGCTTTGATTCTATCTATGTATTATGATTTTTTTGTATTATTTTTTTTATTAAAATTAATAAATTTGATTTTTTGTATAATTTTTTTTTGAAATTAAGTAATGTTCACCACAGGTGATTATCAACTGTAATAAATAAATAAATAAAAACAAACAATTTTTATTAGGTTAAAGTTAAATTTTTTTAATATTAGGGTAAGGGTAAGAACTGAGATGGGCAGGGGGCATAGTTTATACCAAAATTTTACAAGAAATTTTTTTTTTGCATAAAAAAAAGTAGTTTTATAGGCAAGTTTTTAGACTAGAAGCAATTTTAGCAATTTTTTAAAAATTTCTTTGTTTTTGTTACACAAAGATTGATTTACATGTCACACCTGATCCTGAATTTTAATTGGCAAATTGACTATAGGTAATAATCACCTGTGGTGTAAATCAGAAATATTCTTTTTTTTTTATTAAAATTAATAAATTTCGATTTTTTTGTATTAATTTTTTTTTAATAAACTTAATAAATTTCAAATGTATATAAGAACCAATCAAAATCGATCACGTGATCACGTGACGATGGATTTGCATCAGTCGTCGCGTGGATCACGTGATCGATTTTGATTGGTCGATCACGGGGTCACCATGGCAATGGGTCCCCATAAAATAACACCCTTTTTTATTAATTTAAAAATGTGCTAGAATAGTATTACAAAAATCATTGTAATGGGTAGTGTATTGGAAATAGCTATAGAAAGATTGTTGGAAGAATGTTGTTGGAGAAGTGTGGTATTGGGGAAGAAGTGGTTGTTAGAAAAGGGATATGGTTATTGGGTAAGGTATTTGTTAAGAATATGGTAATTGATAGGGATATGATTGCCAAATAAATAGTTGTTGGATAAGTGGGGATTGGTAGTTGTTGGTAAAGTAATTTTTAGATAAATAGTCATTGGGTAGGTATTTTGTCAGAAAGGGTTTGTTGTTGTTGGAAGTGGATTGTTAGAGAAACAGTAGTTGCTAGGAAATGGTTGTATTAGGAGATGCTATATCAGGAAAATAATTATCAGGAAATTGGTTGTTGGAGAAGTGTATCGCAATAATAGTTTATTTCCTAAATGTACTTTAAAGTGTATTCTGGGCAATTAATCTATATTAGCCTAGAAAATTCTATTATCATATGTATAACCATATATCTAAATTTATATAATGATCTATATTATGCATATTGTTTACTTGTTTATATTTTTTTGGCCAATCAAATCGAATGTTCGCCATGCTTCCTAAATGTACCTCAAAAATTTTATTACTTTTTTGAGACATGGCAATTTTAAAAAAGTCACGTGACCACTGCGATTTTAAAATTGACCAATGGAATTGCAGATAAGATTCTAATAAAAGGCTTAAGTTCTTTTAATCAGAACTAATTTTTTTATTATATCATTATTATTTGAATTTCTAATAAGAGTTGCAAAAATGAAAATTACTATTCCAATAGTAGTAAACATATCAAAATTGGCTTAGTGTATCATGAAATATGAGTAAAAAAATTTTTGCTAATTTTTAGTTTTTTTAAAAGCTTTAAAAATTCGCAAAAATTTTTTAATCATATCTTGTGATACACTAAGCCAATTTTGATGTGTTTACTACTATTGGAATGGTAATTTTCATTTTTGCAACTCTTATTAGAAATTCAAATAATAATGACATAATTAAAAAAAGGAATCTGTTTTTTGTGCACCCCTTGTCGATCCACCACTCCGGCGACCCATATGTAAATCATATCATATATGCAAATATGTGTTTTTTTTATTTTGTTTTTTTCTAATATTTCTTTCTTGGCTTTTTGGATTTTTTTTTCTTGAAAGGACCGGGATAAGATAAGTAGTTTTTCTTTTGTTGTTGTTTTTTTTTTTTTTTTTACTAATACTAACTCTTTTTGTAAGTTATTCTCTATATTTTTGGTGAAAACTCTATGAATCTGCAACATGAGCGACGAAATCTTGACAGGCCGAATAACCTCTTGGAAAAAACATGGAATATAAAACACAGATCGACTTTTTTATAGATGGGTTTTTTTATTGTTTGCTTCTTTTTTTTTTTTCTTGAATTAACTTTTTTTTCTTATTTAGGTTTAACTTCATTGAAACTTGAGTGGTGAAAATTAGAACCAAGTTCTGTTGGGTTTTTTTATCATTGCTTTTTTTTTCTTTGCTGGTTTAAACTAATTCTTTTTTTCTTTTGTAGGTTTAGCTTTGTAGAAACGTTGAATAATGGGATTAGAACACAGGACCTTGTAAGATCTGTTGGGGATTTTTTTCATTGTTTGTTCTTTTTTTTTTCTTGCCAGGTTGAAGCAATTCTTTTTTTTTTGTAGGTTTAGCTACGTTGAACTTCGTTGGAATGTAGCTTAGAACTGGACAGGACCTTGTAAGATCTGTTGAAATTTTTTTTTGTTGTTCGTTTTTTTTTTTTTTTTTTGTCGGGTTGAACCAATTCTTTTTCTTTTGTAGGTTTAACTATGTTGAACTTTGTTGGAATGTAGATTAGAACCGGAGTCTTGTAAGATAAGTACTGTAGGCGGTTTTTTTTCATTGTTTGCTTTGTTTTTTTTTGTCGACTCTTAGTTTTTTTCATTGTTTGTTTTTTTTTCTTGTGGCCTGTACTAATTTTTTTCCTTGTAGGTTTAGGTTTGCTAGAACAATGGTATCGTTATTGAGCCTTCGCTGCTTTGGTGCTGCTATTGAGCCTTCATGGTTATGATTAGTTGAACTTTCTTGGTTTGGTTTTGTCGCTTTGTTTTGTTATTTTTCAGTGTCGACGTCATTGTTGAAAGCCTTTGTTGGCAGGTTTCGTCTTTTTAGCGTCGTTGTTGTTTGATTTTTGTTATGTCTTTCTTAGGCTTGGAATTGATCACGTTGCATTATTGAAACATTATGCAATTGGTTATGGTGTAATATAGTAACTTTTACACAAGATACTAACTATATCACTTGACTTAACATGTAAGAGAGTAAGGAATGTGAAGATAAAGAGAGATATAAACAAGAAAATAAAAAGACAGATTATAAGGATAACAGATTTATAGTCAAAGGATAATATCAGTTTATTTAGTATAATATTTTTAAGTACAAATATTGTTAGAAGAGAAGAAAGTAAAGAACAGGAACTTGCTCTGCCTTGGGAGAAAAGACAGAGTTTTTATATCTTTTTAGTACATAGAAAAAGGAACCATTTATGAATCTAATAATAGTAAAGGAACTACTAAAGGAACCATCAAAGGAACCATCAAAGGAACTATCAAAGGAACCATCAAAGGAACCATCAAAAGAACTATTAATAGAACTATTAAAGGAACCCTTAAAGGAACTCTTAAAAGAACCATTAAAAGAACTACTAAAGGAACCTCTAAAGGAACTACAAAAGGAACCAACAAAGGAACTTTTGTTATTCATTAACTTTTGGTCCAAAATAAAAATGGTGAAAATTCTACTAATAAAACTAATACTACAGATTTGATTGGTTCAATAAAATTTGTACTATTTCTAATATTTGCATGATATTTTCCTAATACAATATTTAAAAATTATGCTAATATAACAATGGTTAGGGAAAGATAGTGGTTGAATTTTTTTTTTTTTAATAATCAAAAAGATAGTGGTTGAAATTTTTTTTTTAATAATCGAAAATATAGTAGTTGAATTTTTTTTTTTTAATAATCGAAAAAATAGTGGTTGAATTTTTTTTTTTTTTAATAATTGAAAATTATGTAATTTTTTTTTAATAAAAAAAAAAATATTTTTTAATCATTAAAAAAACATTTTTTACAAGTCTATGTTGATGGGTCAGAAGGTTGGATACTTAGTTTAACCCCGATTGACTTTCACGTGCTAAAATTTGATTGGTCAATCAAGGGATGCATGACCGTGCAGGTGCACAAAATTTTTAAACCCATAAAAAAATTAGTTCCGATTAAAAAAAACTTTAAGCATTTTATTAGAATCTTATCTGCAATTCCATTGGTCGATTTTAATTGTGGTGGTCACGTGACTTTTTTAAAATCGCCGTGTCTCAAAAAAGTAATAAAATTTTTGGGGTATTAAAAAAGTAAGTGCAGGAGTATCAAAAACGTAAAATTTGCATCAGAAACTATTTAGCATTAGGGTCGGAGTTAGGGTTAGAACTATAGATGCTGGTAAAATTAAACCATTTCACCAGGTGAAATGGTGAAATAGTTTTCACCAGAATTACACTAAAATTTATTTTGGTGAATTGGTGAAATTGGCGAAATTGGTGAATTGGTGAAATTGGTGAAATTGGTGAATTGGTAAATTGGTGAAATGGTGAATTGAATTGGTGAAACGGTGAATTGGTGAAATAGTGAATTGGTGAATAGTAAATTGGTGAATTTGCTCAGTCCTATAAACGGTTAATAGTTCTGATCTCAAAGTGTGCCTGTAAAAACATAAAATGTAAAAACTTGACCAAAAACCTAACCGAATTCCAGGCTGAAATAATTACAGACTCTGGAAATTCACCATTTTACCATTTCACTGTTTTACAATTCACCAATTCACCAATTCACCATTTCACCAATTTACCAATTACACCAATTACACCAATTTACCAGTTACACCAGTTTCACCATTACCAATTGGTGATTGGTGAAATAGTGAAATCATTTCACCACTCTAATTTAATTTCACCAGCATTTATAATTAGAACCAATATAGGTAAAATTACCTTCCCGACATTTTTTATTAATGGCTCAAGGTAGGTTTAGAATGCTGTTTTTATGTTCTTGCGTTTTTTTTGTTTTTTGACTTTTTCAAGCTAATCCGTGTAAACAAAATTTCGTGACTCCGTTTGGTTGATTTACACGAAAATGTCATATGAGTACATGGCTTTAGATGATGTACCCCAGTATCAGCATAAAAATTTCGCCCCCACGTGATGATCATCTATAATATGATTGGTGCATTTATTAAATATACGAATTTAACTAAAAATTTCATCCCTACGTTTATGTAATACAATATTTTACTTTATATTATTACAAAACCCTGAGAAAGAAAGGGGCATTATTATACTACTACAGTATTATATCATACATACGTAAATAATTATTACTAATATCAAAATTTTGTTTATATTTTTTTGATGCTAATCTGTTAATTACTGTAATAAATAAATTTGATTCCTCTTCAAATAAATACTGATAATAATGACAATATACAACGATACTGCAAAGGATGTCAAAAAGATCATCTTTGTAGTTTGTTCATTAGTAATAATCAAAACTATTGTACTTGTAATATGTGCCATAACCAAGATAAAAAAAATTATATAAGTAAAAAGCACACCAAAGAATTTGATAATGAAGTAATTATAGATTTTCATGATCTTTATGATCATATAATAGAATTTATTGAACCATTCGAAGGTGAAAAGACAGTTGAAAATCAGGAAAATCAAAAGTCGTTGAAGTTTGAATTTTCCTGTACCGTAAATATTTCTATGTTAGAAGGTGATTCTAAAGAATGAGCTAATTATATAATCGAAGTAATATCAGATGCAGATAAATATAAATGGATGTAAGTTAATGAATCAATTTAAATATGAAATTTAATATTTAAATAAATTTGCATTTAATATATTTAAACAATATATATATATCACACCAGTGGTGTTCAACACCAGTAAATACAAATTATAATATGCAAAAAATTTTTTTGCCGTTAGGGTTAGAGTTCGTGTTAGGATTTGGGTTTGGGTTAGAGTTAGGGTTAGGGTTAGTATATACCAAAATTTTGCAAGTAATTTTTTTTGTTAGAACGTGAAGATAGGTTTCTTAAACAGAATTTTTCAATATAGACAATTTTTTTAAAAAAAACACATTTTTTCGAAAAATTCGGGTTACACCTAATCTTCACATTACACAATTTCATGATCAAAACACATGTAGTATTAAACACCAGTGGTGTGCTTTATCAACATCCTATTTAAAATAATTTTGTATAAATATTTAAATAATTTTAATCACTTAGATATCATCTAAAATATAATATTAAAAAGTCAAATTCAATAATTTATACTTATTATTGTTCGCAAAGAGATTGTTTGGCTAAGAAGCCTAAAAAACATAATGAAGTTAATAAACATCGTGATAGGCAATTAATTGAGTGCTTTTCTTGCAAAGGACAAATTGCAATTACTATTTCTCAGAATCTTACTTTCGCTAATATTGAAATGTATCATTATTCTCATTCACCTCACTTATATAATTCTATTTCTTTGGAAATAAAACAATGTATTTTAGAAAATATTGATTTACTTCCACGTGAAATATTTAGACGTTTAGCTGTGCAAAATTTGAATATTAATATACACCAAAAACAAATACACTTTTGGTGGACCGAACTTGGCCAAAAAAGATACAAACGAGATGACAACTCCTTTTTTTTAGCAAAAAAATGGTTAATAGAAAATTCATATCAAATAATAATTCAAAAAGAATCTCCCCAAGCAATAGGATTTTTAAATGAAATGTGGAATATGATTAATAGTTCTGAAATTCAAATCAATGAAATTGGAGTTGATTCTACATATATGATTATATATATTTACTTAATTGATCATTTGTTATATAAAATAATATTATTTTATTTATTTATATGCATTTATACAAATAATACAAATAATCTAAAATTCGAATTATATGTTGTCTATGTTCAAATTAATGGAAGCAAAAAAAAGATCTACATGTACTCTCTCTAGTACACGTAAGTTTGAAGTAAAGTAAATTCGATTTTTCAAAATACATACATATAAAAAAGCAAACAAGGACAAAGAAATAAGAGCAAATGGGGCTAGTCCCCTTAAGAACAAGAAAAGAAAATATAGCAAGTTCGACAACCTATTTTTCTCGAGGAAATGGCGCCAAAAAAATGTAAAGTTGAAAAAACGAAAAATAACAACAACAACAAAAAAATAAAAAAGAAAACAGGTCGACAATAATACAAAAGAAAACACAAGTGCTTTCACAGCCAACAATAGTTATAAATGATACTAAGGTTTTCTTGGAGACGACACCCAATAATACTCCTTCACGAGATAGCCAAAAATCATCTTGGCATGACAAATGGAACAGAAAGCTAAAGTACTTAAAGATATCATGAATACCCAAACTTTCACTATGGAATTACAAAACGCTCCAGAAACTGAACAACCTATCCCTGGTTCCTCAACAATTATGTCCAGTATGGAAATAGTTACAGACTTGGCCTTAGAACAAAAGGAAATTATAGAAGAAGGTGCACTCTCGGATAGTGACATGGGCCTTGAACCCACTTCAGGACAAATTACAGCCGAACATAAACAAGAAAAAGGAAAGGAACTACTCCTAGTCAGTCCAGACAAAAAGTGGACGTCCTTGTTCCCAAAGTTGAAGAGAGAGCAATCAACCTACTCCACTTTTTCATCAAGACAAAATATCAGAACTAATAACGATAACACTTTAATAATTGATATACATGGAATGTTGGGTCCCTTCAATGAAATTATGGCTTCTATATTTAATCAGGTAAAATTCGACGTTAATGCCGCTAAACAATACTTCACTAAAGGGGTTCGTATGCACTTGGAGATTATATTTATCAACGAAGATAAACAAAAGCAATATGCTGCTGAAGACATTAATATATTCAACAAGACCTACTATGAATATATTCCAACAGATGGAAGAAAATCCTTTCTACCGGTTAGATGCCAAAATGTACCCTTGGGCAATAAAAACAAGGTCTCAGAAGCTCTTCTTGAAGCTTTTGAAAATTCCAGAACGATTGCTGGCATTACACCCCTTATGATCGAAGGTACATCCCACCTAATGGATCAATAGATCGTAATTTTTGAAACAACTGACAACCCTGAACTGGAAAGGCGCTTACCACGATTTACACATGTTTGGGAAAATAAGGTTTCTACGGAATGGAAATCTGCCCCAAAAGGTTGTTATTTTTGTGATCAGGAAGGTCACATAAAAAAGGACTGTATTCAGTTTAAGGCATCTATTGAATCTAGACAAAATGCACGTTGGTATAAGGCCACATGGCGTGAGAATGATAACTCGAAAAAGGAAGACAACAGGGAACACTTGACTACCTCCTTGCAGAAGGAAGATACCACAAGTCCAAGTTCCTTATTAGAAGACGAGATAACAATAGAAGAAGCGACAGAAACTAACCCAGGTAGTTCTCTACCAGAAAAGAAAATGACAGAACAGGTACCCATACAAAACAGAGAAACAAATCAAGGAACTATGGGAGACACAATAATATCCAATGGGAACGAAGGGAGTACATATCTTCTGGAACAAACTCCCCTAAAAGGCATTGATGATCCTGTCCGTCAGAATCTCTGGCGAAAGCCGTAAAGGTCACCGTCTCACCCAAAGCTGACGATTTTATCACAGTTTCCTACAAACACCTGACTTCTACTAAAAAGTTAAATAATAGCACCATCAGACAGAATCTCTTGTGAAAACCATCCCATGATACTCAAAGGGGATGGGTACCTCTGAATCGTATCTGACCCAAAAGAGCACTTACCTTTTACGTACTTATGTCTGCAAATCAAAAGATAAAACTAGCTACTCTTAATGTAAAAGGATTAATGAATGCAAACAAGAGACAAAATACATTTGTTCTTTTTAAATCTTATAATTTGTATATAATTATGATACAGGAAACTAATTTGAAAGATATAAAACTTAGGGACTTTTTAAAGCAATAATGGCAATACGAATCTGTATAGTCCAATAAAGCGGCCATTTTAGCAAAAAACAAGAAAGTTAAGTTTATAGATACACTAATCTCTCACAACGACAGAGTTATATTGGTTAAATTGCAATATCAGGGAAGAACGTATAGGATAACAAACGTATACGCACCCCTAGCCACAGAAAACAGAGTCAAATTCTTTGAAGATTGGTCTCCACCAGGAGAAGAAAATTTAATAAAAATTGTAGCAGGAGACTTCAATACTAATATATGTCCTGACAGAAATAGAGTTAGCCAAGCAGCACAACAACACGATCCCACGTGAAAAACACTACAAAATAAGATGAAAAACTTCCACAATGCAGCAGATTACTCGAACGAAACCCCATTTCTGTCATACTTTCAGAACACCAGAAATAATAGCAGAATGGGAACCTGCATAGACTATATATTCATAGACAAGAACTGCGGACACAATATATCGGGGTTAGAACCCGCTTTGGCAACTCTGATTATCTCTTGGTTGAATGTTCACTTTTATTCGGACCAACTAAAAGACAAAACACACAATGGCGGTTTGACACAAACAGCTTTCAGAATGAAAAATTGTGCCAAGAAGTCTTAGCCGAAATTAAAGACCCCATGCCTGTGAATGACTGGGACGGTTGCAAATTGAATATTCAGTCAATAATTAGGGCTTTCCGGAAGCCTAAATCTACAGAAACCAAATTAAAAGGACTCCATAAAAAACTCACTCACCTCAAAATAGTTTGAGCCAGGGAACCAGAATGGACGCACCTGGATGAACAAATAACAAACCTGGCCAATCTTATTGAAGAAGAAAATACTAACCTTGCGGATAAATGGCTCCTTAGATCCAAGGCCAGATAGTAAGGGGAAAAATCGACTAAATATTTCTTCACTAAATATAAAACAATAACAACCTTGATGAAATCCAAATTTCTGATAATGGAACCCTGAATAATACAGATGTTCTGCAATATATACAACAATTTTATACAAAAATTAACACTCTAGAGTTCAAGGACAAATCAGAAGCGGATAAGTTCGTAAACGACCTTCCAGAAGTCTCAGACTCAATGAATGACAACATGCTTAAACCAATATTAGCAGAAGAAATTGCACAGGTCATTAGCTCTCTTCCAATAACAAATCGCCAGAAACAGACGGACTTACTTACGAATTTTACAAACTTACATGTGAATCAATGACACTGGTCCTAGAAAAGGTGTTCAATGAGGTTCTAGTCAAAGGATCCATGCCAATTTCCTGGCACAAGAGTCTAATAACGTTAATACCCAAAAAAGAAGAAAATTTAACTTTAGTAGAAAATTGGCATCCTATTTCAATGGTCAACGGGGACGTTAAGATATTTATGAAAATTCTCGCAAACAAAATGAACGAAATCTGTAGTTTAATCATTCCAGAACATCAACAGGGTTTCATCAAGGGAAGGTTTATTGTAGACGCTGCCATGGATATAATGACTACACTGCGGAATACACGTGACTCAACTAAGCAATATTGGATTCTTCTAATCGATTAGGCCAAAGCTTTTGATAGAGTTAATCATGAATTCCTAGCTCTTATAATGGAAAAAATGAAATTTGACAAGAAAATAATAAAATTAATAAAAGACCTCTTCAAAAATCAAGTGGCTCATATCATTGGGGCGGGTCCATATCTTCTCCATTCAAGGTGGGGCGCGGGGTAAGACAGGGTGATCCTTTCTCTCCCCTGCTCTATATACTAGTATTTGAACTACTACTACTAAATATTGATAAAAGATTAGGAGAATATCTTTAGGCGTTCATCATTTCTTCAAACTTACGTTATACGCCAATGATCTTTCTTTAGGCGTCAGCTATCGTTCTGACTAGGAGACCATAACAGAGGTACTAGAAGATTATGAGAAAGCCTCAAATGCTAAAATAAACAAGAAAAAAATCCAAACTGGTACCATTAACACTTTCTGCAGAGAATGTAAACATTTAAAATACTAGGCTTTGAAGTTTTAAGGGACAGTTCGCCTAAACAAAGACTGTGGGAGGAAACTATCATCAAAATAAAGACTCAAATAGAGAAACTAAATGCGAGAAACCTATCCTTCAGAGGGGAAATAATGCTAGCCAAGTCCCTAGTTCTTTCTAGAATGTGGTATGCCGCCTACATTCTGCCTCCCAAAAGAAAGTACATTTTAGCTATCAATAACTTCATCTCAAGCTAGATTAAGCAAAAATCTAAGTTCCTCCCCGGATACGCGACATTCCAAAAAAACCTGGACGAAAGGGGACTGGCGCCTCTGTCATCCAGAATATGTTAAATGCGAGACTCATTATGATATGGAAACGCTTATGTGCAGGCAGTTTCACTTGGGCCTGTTTTGAAAGAAAAGTAATTTCAGGAAAAATTAGAGCCAAAAGGAATCTTAGCATTTTTCAAGCGTTAAAATCTACCCTGATTAGCACGAAAGCCTGGCCGAAGGAATGGAGGAGTCATGTGCACACTTGGATTAAACTAAAGAGTAACATTGTATCCACAAGAAACTGGCACTGGTCATTGGAAGAAATAGTAATTGACCAAACTAATGGCCTTGGGATGACAGTCAAATGGATCGTACGAAGACTAAACATAGCTAGGAATGGAGGCAACACAAACTCAGACGATCATCTGTCAGACAACTTCAGTTGGCTTAAGATAAAAGAACATATCAACAAAAAAACTCGACACCTGCTGGATGGTGCAACATGGCACCTTACCTCTTGGATACTGAACACGATATCTAGACCCAGGGAACAGTGGTGATTGCATATGGTGTACTGAAGTTAGACAGACCATTGAGCACTTTGTGATAGAATGTAACATAAGCAAAGAAATATGACGCTTAGCATACAATCTAATAGATACTATAGTGGACACTAGTCCCCCAGCTACTACACAAGAAGCCCTCGAAGCGAGTAATATAAAGAATAAGTCAAAAAAATGAGTGGCCCAATGGCTCCACATCAGGAAATTTTATATATAGATATTAATCGATATATAACAGTTAAACATTTTATATCGATTAAAAAATAACGATATCTATCGATTAACTGGCTAAAAATCGATATATATCTAAATCAATATATATCATTTTTTATATTAAATCGTTATATATCTACAAATTGATTATAATCAGAATTATTTAAAACAATATATAATGATTAACAGATCTTTAACGATTACACAGTGTTTTGACCACAACGATATATAACGATTAACAGATCTTTAACGATTACATAGTGTTTTGACCACGTTACAAAAATTTCATCCCAGATCACCGGGTAAAAAAAAAAAA
>QKWP01000588.1:43527-148414 GCA_003550325.1 Gigaspora rosea
CTAGAGGAAGGCTATAAAATGGAGGTGAATTGGCCAATAGATATAAATAAAGGCTTAGTCAGACAGGAAAAGGCGAAAATAAATTGTCTGGCATATGCAGATGACACAACCTTCATTGGGAGATCGAAAAAGGATCTAGAAACAATTACCAGAGTAGCTAACGAATACTATGAAATAAACAATATAAAAACAAACCCCACAAAGTCAGAACTCCTGGTACTGCACAAGAAGAATAAAGAGGAGGAGGCTTTGATAAAACTTGGATCTGACAGAGAAATGGTCAAAATGGATGCAAAAGGAAAGGCAATTCAGTTTTTGGGCGTTTGGGTCACAGAAAAGAACCAAGCTAGGGATTGCAAGAAGAGGATTTAAAAAGATGTAGCCAGCTTTACAGCAATACTAAGGTACAAAAAGCTGTCAATAGGACAGATTAAGTATCTTAATAATATGGTGTTACTACCAAGAATTGAATACAAAGCAATGACCAATCTGTTGCCGAAAAGTGTATGTGAGACTATACATCAACCAATGATTAGACTAGCTAAATGGAAAGCTCAACTGGTATCTACAGCTCCTAACTGTCTAGTTGCAAATGCTGACTTCATAGGGATGAAAACTTTTTGGGATAGGCATACCAAACACGCTATAACAGAATGGAGCGTAAGAATCAACGATAGTGGTTTACTAGGAAAAACGACAATGCTGAGACTAAAGGAGGCACAACTAGAACACTGCAACCCTTCTCCGATATGGTGCTTCGAGAAAAGCGAGTTCAATGAAACAAATATGAAATTCAATTTAAATGCAAAAGTACTGCAGTTAGCAAAAAGTCTGGGGTTGAAGTGACATCTGAGACACACATTAAGGGATGGCAAATTGGTGAAGCTGAAGGTAGTGGCACAAAAATTATAAAGGTGTTGCAAGAAGCAAACTGGAAGGGGAGCCTAACAAGTCTAAAGAAATTACGGCTCTGGTACTTAGAACAATTAGTCGGTCCAGAAGGAAACTTCTTGTTAATGTGGCAACAAATCAAAAAGCTAAGAAAAGAGAGTACCAAAAGAAGGAAAGCTTCTTGGTTTGCTGGAATCAAAAAAATCGTGATGGAAAACAATACAAGAACCTTACTCGAACCAATTATAGATAGCGAACAGGAGTTTAACCAATTTTTGCTAGAGCCAGAAATTAAGAAAGTCTCACGAAAAAGGTCGAGAAAGGAGTGGGTGTTATTCGATAGTGATAAGAAAAACTCCCCAAAAGTAGGCAGAATCGTTAAAAAAACCAAAAACATAGCGGAAGTGGGTTCTATGTTGGTGATTGAAAAATCCCAAAAGGAAACTTCTAGGGTAGCCTACAGAAATTCGAAAGGAACACCTCCTGAAAATGTAAAGGAGAAGGAGAGAGTTAAATTGAACAAGCTCATAGACATCTCACAGTGGATTGAGGGTAAAGAAAACTCGAAAGTAGGGCTTAACTTGGGTCATTATAAGAGGCCACTTGAAAGACGTGTGCGAAAAGTAGACCAGAAAGAAATAAGAGAGGTAAAGAAGATTAAAAAGGAAATCACTGCAAAGAGGTGGGAAGAATTATGCATTAAGAATACAGTTAAGGGAAGAGATAAGGTGGAGGAATTGGATCAGATTTTAGAGTGCAATTGGAGGGATAGGGTTTTTAGCTTCTATACAGACGGATTAGTTAGGATGCACCCAACTTTGGGTCGGTTAGAGTTAGGATATAGTGTAATACAGGTGGACAAAAATGGTAAGGTTGTCCGGGGCACCTATGGGGGAATGCAAGGTTGGGCATCTTCCACTCGAGCAAAGTTAATGGGGATCATGAAAGCACTTCTAATAGTCCCAAATGATAGTGAAGTAACATTCAATACAGATAGTCAGATTGCGATAAATTTAATTAAAACGGCACTAAGGATACAAAGAACAAGGGAGTGGTTAAAACTGAACAACCCCGGCATACTCAGTGCGATTAGAGAGATGGTGTTAACAAAGAGGTTGAAAGTGGAGTTTAATAAGATTCAAGCTCACTCACAGAACAAACTAAATCAGCAAGCAGATACGCTAGCAAAACGAGGTCGCAAAGAAGGAAAATTAGTAGATATACATGCTGTTAGCACTAGAGAGTTCTTCCTAAAACCCACATGGTACATGAAGACTGTCGAAACTCCCCTCAAAGAGATGATCAAGAAATTGCTAGGCATAACACATAAAGCAGAATGGACTTTTTTACGTGAGAGAAATGATGAAGTTCATGTAGAGCGGAACTTCGAAACAGACTGGTTAGTCTTCAAAAAGGTCCTGACACATTTGAGAAAATCGCAAGGCAGAAGTATTAGAGACAACCAAGTTTGGAGCTTTAGACTTAAAAGTTTCAATAGATTGCTGCCTACACTCGAGAAGAGACGCTGCTTTAGACCTGATTTGTATGAGGACGATTTATGCAAAAAATGCAATACAATGAAAGAAACATTTGAGCATTTAACTGCATGCGATAGTGACACACAGAGGTGGGCACAAGCAGAAGAAGAAATGGTTAAAAAGGCGTGGGAGAGCTTGGATGACATTGGAAAAAGAGCAGTCTCAAGAGAACAGCTTGGAAAGATACTCCGAGGGACTTGTGAGAGGGGAGATACTGAGAAAGTTAGACAAAATAAAATGGCAAGAGGAATAATTCACAAGAAGACAAGAAAACGCCTGTACGATCAAGGTATCTCCAACAACAGAATCACTAAGCTGTTGGTCCAGTTTATGCAAGATTGGCTTCAGTTCTTCCAGGATGAAATTTGGAATCCGCGCTGCAAATCTGTGCTAGAGTGGGAAAAAGAAGTAGGCATGCGGAAAAAGGAGAAGTATGAGAAGAAAAAGAGAAAAAGTAAGGAACAGGAAGGCAGAAATAGTCAGGAGGGTGGTGAAAAAGAAAGAAGAAGATCAAGCTGTTCAAAGAAGCAAGAAGAATGGTCAAGAAGTTTTAAAATAGCTACCAAGGAAGTGTACACGTGGATGGTAGAGGGGACAAATTCCCTGTGGTGCCGAAATTAAGGGTAGTCATGATAGGCTGCAAGTCCTTGCTGGTGAACCGCTTTTTAGAAACCTTAACGAAGGTGAAGAAAAGTAAGGAGGTAAAACCTTGCTATAGCAGGTCACACATAGGTGTTCAATGTGACAACCGGGTGGGTCATACTTTAGAATTTAGCTTCAGTTAGAAGTAGTCATAAAATGTAATGTACAAATTATGATAAATAAAGTTATGACATGACTGCCGAATTAAAAAAAAAAAATAAAAAAATAAAATTTTATATTAAATAGCGAAAACTTGTAAATATTGTATAATTAATAAATTAAAATATTATATAATAATAATAAATAAAAAAAATTTATAATTAAATTGCAAAAACTTGCGAAAACTTGCGAAAACCTGTAAAATGTTCAAAAAGCATGATTATGTGAATATAATAATTATTAATTGATATTACTATCGATAGTAATCGATTAACCGGATATATATCGATTACTATCACTATCGATAGAAATCGACAGGGGTGTTGATAATCGATATATATCTTACCGGTTAGTAATCAATATATATCTATATATAAAATTTGCTGATGCATATCCAGGTAATATATACAATATGGTGCTTATTTGCGAAGGCCAAATGGGCAAAGAAGAAATAACTAAAACCAGGGCCATACGGCAAGCAGAGTTTCAGCTCAAGAAGGAACTTCGGCAGTTACTATTCATTATTAGAGAAAAATCATCTAAAATAAAACAGATATATAGTTCTTTAAAATTTAGTGTAGTCAAAAGCATATAATATTAATTGATATTAATAAAGAGCACCAATTGCGCCTTAGCCATGTGACTGAGAAATTTAAAAAAAAAAAATTTGATGGGAGCGGGTATCCATTGGCCTATTTATTTCTTGAAAATAATGGAAATTGCAATAATGGAATTTGTACTGGTGTTTTGGTTGATTTTTTTAGCAAACTTTTTTTGCTTGGACTTAATCCTGAGTTTTTCTTAATCGACAAAAATTTTTCTCAAATATCAGCTACTAGATTTGTTTAGAAAAATATCAAAGTTCAATTATGCCTTTGGCATATTAAAAGGGCAATTGAAAATTGACTTTTAAACAACACTAAACCCAAACAAAATTAACTATAACAGTCAAATGGCACATAATCAATTTTATTTTATTGATCCTGAATTTCATCCACAACTTAATATAGCAAATTATGTTTTTTGTCCTAAACAGTTTCGTAGTGCTATATAGGAAATGATGAATCAGCGTTTACACCAACAACCTTTAATACCTACAAACACAGGGCAATATTTAATATCACAGCAGATTGGACAATGGCTGTACAAGAAGTTTACAATTTTTGTCAACAACATTTATTAACATATCTGTGGGTTTACTTGTGGAATGAATGGTACAATTCAGAACGTTTGATTTTATAGCTACGTGCAAATCATAGTACAAAAATTTCGATTTTTAAAACAAATATGTTTGTAGAAGCACACTAGAAAATATTGAAGCGCGATTTTTTGTACAAATTTTTTCGTCCACATTTGGATCTAGTAGTTTTTACTATTATGATACAAATAGTTCCACAACAGCAAAGAAAACTTCAACAAATTTTATTTGGTATTGAAAAAGGTGATTGGCATAAGGCATTCAAAAAAGAATGAAAAAATTGGAATCTAATGTGATACAAAATACTTATTTTACTGATATTACAAATTGGGTTTGTGGATGTTCATCATTTTTGACTAGCCGTTTTTTCATTTGTAAGCACCTTGTGCAACAAAAAGGAACCGTGCCAATTGATTTTTTTAATCAAGTTTATCGCTATCATCAATATCCATTTCTTGGCACTTCATCTACACAAACTAGCAATTTTGAATCTATTTCTTATAATACAATGAATCTGAAGTTATTGAAAACATTAAATTTATTGAAAATGCTGAAGTTACTGAAAATTTTGAAGATATGCAAGTTTCTGAAGAAATGTGCATTTGATTTATCAATTCAACAAAAAAAGCACTTGAAATTCTTGAAGATCAACAGAACAAAAAAAATTTTAGATGGGTAAAAAATGTAGAAAAAAATTTTAGGCCATTAGAAAAATGGTGGATGAAATTACTTCGTACAAATGAAGAAAGACAATGCCTCGAACATTTAAAGATCATTCACATAATACTTTGTTTTTTAATTAGAATATAGCATAGAATGATGTATGTTTAAATAAATGCTTTGAACAATATTAATAAATCAAGTTAAAGCTACACTTTTTATATAACAATTTTTAGTTTTTGTTTTTATAATTTATCTGATTAGTTTATAACTTCAAAATATTTTAGACCATGACTTAATTATTTAGAGTTTTTTTTAAAAAAAAATTATAATTTGTGATTGTATTTTGCTTTAAAATGAAGATTTTTTTATTTATAACAGGTCAGTGAAAAAAATTGACATGCACTGTGTTTATTTTGCACATAAGTTCTATTTTGTGAACATAAAAAATTTTTGAATGTGTGGCATGCGCATATTACGTTTAATATTTTACCAATAGATAATGCTTGTTATATTTAATGGCGAAAAATGTCTAAACAGAGCATTTTGTTAATCATTATGCATTGTGTTTAGATTACGATCTAGCAAAATGTAAATTTTGCCTACACTTTCTAAATGGATGTAAACCACACGCTCTGTTATGCAAGCTTAACTATATTCCCAGTATTTACATGCGCATTAGCTTTGAAATTTATTGCGAAAAGCGCATGCCAAAAAATTTAGTGCACAAGCCGCACATAATTTAAATTTGAATTTTTCACACTTATAAGGATATTGATTTTATATTATATACTTTGTTTGCATTTTTAGGTTATAAATTTATCTTTTTCATAATTTATTTGGTAAGTAAATAACTAATTATTAATTTATTTATTGAATTTTATAGTACGTATTTGCTATTTACTATTTTTAATTTAAACAGGTATCTATATTAATTTGCGTTAATTATTTGGTAAGCATAATGTATTATCGACTTATTTAAAGTAAGCTATTTAAAGCTCATAGTGCTTTACTATTTTTTTATTTATTTTATCTTATTGAAGCTTTTATTCTTGATCATATTCTACAAAATTAAGTTTTAAAGCTATATCATGTAAAATAGACTACCAAAAAAAGGTGATTATTAATTTTGCTTGAAAATATAACAATAATTTTTAACAATAGATATTAATTCGTACTAATATGGATTTGGCCTTATAATATTTATGATATCTATAATTTTACTATAAATTTTATTGTTTTGTTTTTTTTTTAAAAAATTAAAATGGTTAACTATATAAATTAGCATATTTAATTTTGCATATAAAAAAAAGTTTAATAAATAGTGCCCAAGAAGGGTTTGTTAAAGAAAATACTTATATTGTTAAGTCTAACTAAAAGTGCACAGGAACATTCCCTTGATAAAAAAAAATAGATCATTAGAATGCTTTTTTTTTTTTTTTTTATTATTAAGGTAAGGTTGTGCCTCGGACTTTTATTAGTATAATTATCATTACAATATCCATGTTTATTATATTGATTCCTACAACTATTAAGTACCAAGACTTAGAATATTTTATCTATGACCTAAACCTTACCAGAGCATTCTATATGTCCCACTCATATACTCAACCTGGTTTTTGTATATATTGCTTGTCCTCTAGTAGTACCTGTAGTGGTGCCGCCGCCAGGTTCATATCTCAAGCCATCTCTTGAATGCTGCCATAACCTAGCCTGTATCTCAAGCCACTACCTTCCTATTAGTATCTATAGCATTATGCATGCCCTTGCAAAGTTCACTAACCCCAGTACTTCTCCCGTTCCTCTTCTGGTTTCTTTCCGGTTGCTTCCTTTACCCCTATTTCGCTTTCTTTTCCCCGGTTACATTTCTACTCCCAATGCCAAGGACCCAGAAAGAGTGGTCTGCCTTGGCGGACTCAAGGTCTCCCTCTCCTTGGTACATGCTTCCGTAACACATGTCCTTTTCCTTCGGAGCGACTTCCGGCAGTCTGATTGGTAGAGCCCCGCCATAGGCCCTTTTGTCGTAAGTTTGCTTTTAGTCAGTCCGCTTCTTGGTCAGTCCGCTTCCGGTCTGTCCCTGTCCGATTTCTGTTTAAGTACTGTTGAAGTCAGTTACCTCTTTGCTCGGGTTTTGCCAAGTATGGTTTCCTTTGTCCTACAGTTCTGTGCATAACACAGCGCTAGTGCTCCCCAGGATTTATGCGCCCCAGTTCTGTAACACAGCTCTAGAGCTCCCAATACGAGTTGGTATAACCTGAAATAAGATTTGTAAATCCGGGTTCGGAGTCCAGGTTACTGTAATGCAGATAAAATTTTCGAAATCATCTCCATCACCACATCACAGATCATTAGAATGCTTGTCATAGTTAAATTCGTATATTTAATAAATGAGAGCGAAATTTTTATGGCAATACTGGGGTACATGCTTTAGACGACCCCATATTTGGTTATTGCAGATCACACCTTATATGGGGGACGCCTAAAGCTTGGCACCTTACGAAATTACCCGATTTTTCTGATTTTCCGGGTTAGGGTTGGGTTAGGGGCCCACCAGGAGTCTAGACTCTTTTGCAGTAACGTGACCATCACGTGGTGTGGCATCTTCAAATTAAATTTTTGGCTTTATTGTTAAGGTTAGGGTTAGGGTTCGTGTATATAGCCTTAGAAGGTCCCTATATATATATAAAATCGTGTTCCGGACATTTTTATGTGGTTTTTAAGGCCGATTTAAACACTAGTTTTCGAGTAATTTCGCTCTTTCTCTTTTTTTTTTCTTCTTGTACATGTGTTTTGTTTTGATGTCGGACTGATCCGGGACAATCAAAATTTACGTTCTCCGATTGGTTAATTCTCATGCGCCACGTCACGTTACTGCAAAAGTGTCTGGTGCGGCTGGGGTTAGAGGTAGGCTTAGGTAGCTCTCCCACAAAAAATTGTTCACCCAGCCAATCAAATTTAAGATCAGGTGTAACGTGATAGTCAAAACAAATGTTTTTTATTTTCTAAGTAAAAAGTTGCGTATAAACCTAAAAAACGCGTTATATTTGGGGTTAGGGTGAGTATAACGCAGGGTTAGAATTCTCTATCAGTAAAATTTCACAAGGAACACTTTTAATTAGGCCGCAGAAGGTGGTTTCCTAATTAAAATTTAAAGCTATTTTTGTTTTTTTGTTTCGTTTCGAATTTTACGTTACACCTGATCCTGAAATTCGATTGGCCAATATTACAGGGGGTGAACAATTTTTTGTGGGAGAGCTACGGACGTTGTGTTTTATATATAGTAAAATCGCATTTCCGACACTTTTACTGAGTCAACCAAAACTGATGTAGATAGCCGTTTTTTATATATTTCGTGTTTTTGTCTTTGCCGTCTCGCTTTGTTTTGTTCGGACTGATCCGGGTTATCTATCGGGTAATTCTATAAGGCACCAGGCTTTAGACGACCCCCATATTTGGTAAAATCCAAGACTGTAGTGTCCTAAGCGACCCGGAATTTTGGTGAACCTCCTGTAAAATTCGTCCAAAGCTACGTACACTTCGGACAATAAAAGTTTATGTCGTGTTTTCTCCAAAATTTACTATTGACTAATATAATAATTCTATTGATTTTATTTGGATCACCAATTAATCAAATATTTTAGCTTCAAAATATATATGCGTTATTAATAAAACGCTATATATTTATATAAGTAAAACAATTAAAAGAAAGATCAATACGATTTGTTTAAACATGTTAATACATAATTAACACCATTTTCTTAGCCAACTCCGGTCCAACAGCAGCATAATATTCCTTCAATAGATTTTTTTCACCAAAGTGATTAAGATATGGCACACTCTGGATAGCAAAAATAAGCAGAATGATTAGTATGCAAAGGAAAATAAAAACTATCAATACAGTAAACACTTGCATTAAAACGCTTCACAGCTCCACCAATATACACCAACATATCTTTGATCGCATCGTCAGTAACCTTATTTGAATCAAGCATGCCTGGTGACGACAAGTTAATGTTCTCTGTACACTGCCCAGGGATCTCATGGTTTGCAGATTGGACGTTAGGTGGTGGATTTGCAAAGGATACATATTTATATTGATTCAAAAGGTGAGCACAGTTTTCGAATGGGTGCCATTCGTAAGTCTCCTATAAATATAAACAAATAAATACTAAAATATATAGCATAGTTGACGTTAACAAAAAATTTACAAACAGGATCTAAGAGGTTGGACGGCTTGTACTGTCCCTTGTAACTCATCTTTTGACAATTGTGAATGTAATATCCTAAAAATTAAAATAAATTGATATATCACATGAAGAAACTGGGCTTGATCAGCACATATAAGCACCTACCCATGTAATACCAATGTAAATCTTTCAATCCAGCGATATGTAAGTCAAGAGTCATTGATATTTCTCTCAAAGCACTGTATTTCCCAAGCTGCAGATAGCTAAAATCCGGGTCATAAAAAAAGTAAACAGATGACGCGCATTTTGGTAATATATCAAGGACGGCAACAGCAATAAGTTTATCATCTAAATAATAGCATTGGTGAAAAGAGCCATATCCTGGTGTATTTGGAGTTACTTGTGGCTCGTGCTTCAAGCAAAAGATCATTAATATAAAACCTGATTTAGCAAATTCACTATACCGAATGATAAAAAAAATTTAGTAAGTACTTTTAGTGGAGAATTCACAAGGAACCTCCGAAAACTTTCTTCAGACAGTTCAGTATCATTATGAATGATGGTTTGGTATTTGCAATAAAGTTGATATTTTTCTTGAGTGAAGGAAGATAGTTCGATCGTAATCTATTTGCATAAATAAAGTTATAAATATTATTTGGGTGAAATACATCTAAAAATTCTTTGATATACAGCACTTTAAATTTATGTTTCAAATCTACTCGACCCTCAGCTTCATGGATTGCTTCAATCAGATCAAAAGTATTTTCGGTCCGTTTTCTAGGTTTCGATTTATCTCTTCGAAGAAAATACAAGAAATTTTTCTCAGAAATTAAGCATAGAACTTCTAATTTGCTAATAAAATATCCTTTATTCATTTACTTATTTGAATCTGTATCGTTTGCGTCAGAAGGAACATATGTTCCTTCAAGAAAGCGATTAAATCTGTTGATCAATTGCCGTTGCGATTTGGAGGCATGGAATTTTGTTGCATCCAACCTATTGAGAATGTGTTTACTAAAATTGAAGTATGCCATTTAAAAACTACGGATATATTATAATAAAGAATTGCCTTATCGTATACTGCGGGCAACAACTATCACGCAAATTTGGCTTATAGATAAAAGTACCAGACCTGCAGAAATAAAATTTGATATGAAAATTTTGAATATTTCATCGTTCTGCATTTTGGAACCGTCATACCGTCGCCAGCCACGATCAATAAGGTCTTGATAATCCTTTAAAAAGCAACGAAAATAAGTAAAACGTGCTTATAGAATAACTTTACGGATTTTTAACTTACTTGACAAGTCAACCTAATGGCGCTTAAACCAAACTTATGTGAAGTATCTTCACCAGAGTTACAGTAACCGCATTCTGAGGCATAGGATCCATGACTCTGAACAAAAGAATATCCGAGAGAAGTAGACATATTTTTACTAACATACAACGAGGCAGGGACCAGTGATTTTCTGTGTTTCTCATAATACCACAGAATTCACATAAATATGCTTATATCACATAATTTGGTGTTTATCACTGCAGAATAGCACATAATGGATAAAGTTTACAGATCCGGTATCTCCCGACGTAGAATTTGAATGAACTAAAACTTTTTCACTTTTTCGAAACAAAATCCGGAAAGTTCTGAGCACATAAATTTGGTAAGCACGCCACAGAAATCACACATAATTTGATCAAGTTACCACAGAATCTGGTTCACATCACATAATTTCACAAAATACAGTCAGACCTCTCTAAATGCATGGTGAGGGGCTAATAAAAAACCTTGCATTTAGAGAGGTATTGCATTTAGGAAGGTAAAAATCTATAAGTAACATATGAGTTGGGACCAAGTTAAGCCATGCATTTAGAGAGGTTATGCATTTAGAGAGGTTGCATTTAGGGAGGTCTGACTGTATCACAAAAGTCACAAAATTTTGTGATAATCACAAAAACACATTCGTTTTACAGCAAATTTTATATATTCGCTGTGAAAGAGCTCAACTATTAAATCTGGATAGTGAACATCCCACCCGTCGTGCTGCCCGAATTTTTAATCCTAAATTTCAATTATTCGAGAATTAAATAATCCCTCGAAAGATTTAATTCATGAATGGGTATTTATTGTAGATCAGAACTTGATAATATTAATTAATAAAAATGAATTGGATGTATATTGGAATAATCTAGCTATTCGTTTCCTATTTCTCCAAATTGCACTCAATTATTTTTGATTAGCTGCGTTGTTGAGTGTGGCTTTCTTTATATGGGGTGTTCCAAGTTAAAAGGGCCCATTTTTACAATTTTTGAAAAATGAGTTTTTATTAGATTCATATAAATTTTGACATTATTGACATTTTTCAATTATAAAGGAAAGTCTATTTGTATAATAAGAAAAATTACACGAGGTGCGTAGAGCAAGCACATATGGGCGGATTGGGCTGATCCAGGTGATATCTGTGAATAACGTGATTAAGATTTTCAAAAATTAAATAACAAATTACACCAATCAGATAGCTTGTGTGATGTTTTTGAATTATATTAGATTAACAAGATTTTATCTTTCCTAGCCTATAGTTAGACGTTGGAGATGAGGTGGAGATGAGGTGAGGATAAGGTGGAGAGGGTTTTGCCAGTAAAATCAAAAGAAGTAGAATTTAAATCAACATGGTTAATTTGAAGTACATATTTAATAATAATATATTTATTTTTTTAATATAGTGCAAGAAGCCTATACTAGACAATAAAATAGTATAACTTTAAAATGCATCAACTTTTTGTAGAAACAATATTTTTAAAAGATATTTGGCAAATTTATAGAGCTTATTATAATGAACAAAGTTACTGGTCAGATTTTTAAAATGTTGTCTTTATAAAAAGTTATAACACTTTAAAGTTAGTTAAAATTGAATCACATAGTAATTATATATAAAACAATAGTAATTTTTAAAATGCATCAACTTTTTATAGAGAAGGTTTTTCAAAAAAATGTTTGGCAAATTTATAGAACTAATATTGCTCTACAAAGTTATCAGTTAGTTTTTTTAAAAACCTCTTGCACAAAAAATTATAGTGATTTAAAAATTGAAACATGTTGAGTATAGGCTTCTTGCACCATAATAGTAATTTTTTGTGACCAAAAAACATAAGTAAAAAAGCAATAGTGGTCCAGCAATACTAAAAAAAAACCTCAACACAAGTAAATGGCCAAACAACACAAACAAAAATGACCAAATGATACAAGTATAAAAGCAACTTGGGTTTTATTAGGGGAGTGATAAAAATTAGGTGATAGGTGATTTTTTAGAGGGGTAAAAAAAAGTGAATTATATATAAGGAACCTTGACTATTTATATATTAAAGAAAAGGGAAAGAGGGTAGGCCTCTGATAAAAAATAATCAGTTGATTAATGACACGGCCCTTACCAACTATTGAATATATAGTAATGCTACCGAAATTGATTTTTAAAAAAGGTCTATTTCGTCTTCATTAGAGAAAATTAAAATTTTTTATAAGAAAGAGCAAATAAAATTTATATAGATATGTTTTTTATAATTTTGTTTATTCAAAAAAGTATCAAATATTTTCGTCTTTTAAGTAAAATAGATCAAAAACAATTTCATCTTCAAATTTTAATTTCGGGATTTAGAACCTGAAATAATTTCGTCCTCATGTATTGCTAGTAGTACCTAAAGACTCAAAATGCGGTCTAGTTCAAAAATACTTCAAAGTATTTCTTTAACCCGATATTTGCCAACTAAAAACTTACTAAAATGTCATCCTTTAACCTGTTACCCCCTTCAAGAAATTTAGTAACAAAAAAATATACAAACCAATTCCTTAGAAGTTGTTGATAACTATCCAAGCATTTATATAATTAGATTTGATGGAAATAAAAAAACAAAATGCCTTTATAAAATTTTTCGTCTTGGTTATTTTCTGCCAAATATCAAACAAACAGTGTGAAGTTGTTATTTAATTTCTAATAGATATTTAGTTAGTATTAAAATTTGTGGTATAGATAGATATTATAGCCGAAACCCAATATGATTCCAATAACAAAGTAATATATTCACGGTTATAATAGAAAAAACAATCTGTATCAAGCAATAGATCTGCAAGTAATGTAGCAATCTTATTTTTACAAGTTTGTATTAAATAATTATCTTATATGCATATATAGTATTGTATATATAGTATTATACTTACTATGTATTTATTAGGCTTCCGCATGGGCCTGGGCTATCCATGGAGGACCCTGAAATAGGACCCCGAACATCTCTAATATAGGTCATAAATGATCTGCATAAATTTGGAGGTTTTTGCTACTCTTAAAATCAAGTAAATTTGCTGAAAATTCAATTATTACATATAAATTTTTAGTAATTTGCTAAGAACTAAATTATCACATCTATTTTTATAAATCAAAATAATATATATATTTTGAGTGCTGAACAAATTTTCTTAGAGCATAAAGTTAGAATCAATTAGTAAAATTTAGAGAATCATAGAATTTTTTAGTTAATAAAATTATATAAAATATTATAATTCTCCAAATTTTACTAATTGATTCTAACATTGTGCCCTAAGAAAACTTATTCAGTACATAAAAATACATCATTCCGGTATATTTAATTTTATATTTTTTAAAAATTTAAGAGAAGATGCTTAATTTTGAATTTTTGATCAAAAAATCCAAAATTAAGCATCTTCTCTTGAATTTTCAAGAAATATAAAAGTAAATATGCCGGAATAATGTATTTTTATGTGCTGAACAAGTTTTCTTAGAGCACAATATTAGAATCAATTAGTAAAATTTGGAGAATCATAGAATTTTTTGGTATTTTTATTAATAAAATTATATAAAATATTATAATTCTCCAAATTTTACTAATTGATTCTAACATTGTGCCATAAGAAAACTTGTTTAGCACATAAAAATACATTATTCCGGCATATATAATTTTATATAATTTTATATTTCTTAAAAATTTAAGAGAAGATGCTTAATTTTGGATTTTTTGCATATCCGCGGATTTTTGGAATTTAGACCCTAAATTTCATATCAGCTGATCAATTTGTACTTCAAAAATTACATCAAAACAAATTAATTTTATATAAAACAATTATTTTAATATAGGTCAAACCAATCACCCCACCTCCAAACCAATCACACATACTTCATATAAGAAGGTAATGTGAAAGTACTAGAAACATTACAAATATTATATTACTAAAAACCCATTTATTTAATAATTTTTCATTTTTATAGATCAACAAAGCGACACGACATGACAAATAGTTTAAGTATTTCTACTGTGCAACAACACTATGAGTGTAAAATCTGTAGTACTTCATATAAAACAAAAAAAGGGTTAACTCGTCATCAAAACACTGTTCAAAAATATAATATTCGTCGTGAAGGACTATATACATTACCCTTAGAAGCAATTACTCAGTTTAAAGCAGATCTTATTCATATTATTGGAAACAAGCTTAAAGCTCATTTTAAGCAGTCGGGCAAACAATCTATTTCATTTCCATGTTTAGAAAGTTTGTTTTTTGGTGTTTTTGAAGGCCATATCCATTATTTTAATTCTAGGAATGGAAGTTATAAGTGTTTTTTCAAGGACCTGATGCGTATGCACAATTAACTGGTATTTTTAACAATTCAAATTGGGGGCGCAAATTTTTTGATAATGATCAACAAACTTTTGTATTGTTATTCGATGCACAAGCTGAAAAAGAAGCTAATTGCAATTTATTTAATAAGCGATACAAAAATAGATTACTAAGACTAACTGTAGAATGGAAGGTAAAAACTAAAAAAGATATAAAAAATAATCAAACTTCAGCTGGGAATATGTATTTAAGCTTCTATACACGGCAAATTTAATCACAAATAGGAAATTAATTGTTGGCCAGTTTTAAATTGTTACTGGCATAAGATGAAATAAACCATCTGACTGATATTTGAAATCTGGCAAAAAATCTCTAAGAATAAAATTATCTGTTATCAGATTTTATTATAAAGTGGAATAAACGAGATAAGACTGTAAGTTATCTATTATTATTTATATTATAAGAATTTACTTTCACTAATTTATCTCGTTTATTGATTTAATTTAGCGTGCAGATAATGAGTATAATATGATATAATGAAATTTTTTTTTTATTGGAAGTTTTACCTTTCGCTAGGAGTTTTGCTCTGCTGGGATTATCCTATTTTGCTATGTGGTAGTTCCGATACGATAAAGAACAATGTCCAGGATTAGTTCTTGCAAAATTAGATTCATAGGAACATAAGATAAGCATTTCGATTATATGTGTGTTATTAGGTTTGGAGTGATTACATAATGTTGAGTCGACATCTAAATATAGTTTGGCTGGAGCAGAGTGAAAGCCTTTCCTTATTCTTCTAAATTTGGCCAATGCCTAGCTCCCACTCTGTAATTATAATAAATCTCGATTTTAATCTATCCTATGTAAAAATTTAATTGATCTGTATGATAATAATAAATAAAAATAAGCGAAGTAAATTGAACATTTATTATAACGTAGAATTAGTTGTGATTAGCGATAGAACCTCCTGAACTATAATAATTAATATGATTATTAATTGATTGATCGAATTATTAACTAATAATGACTTAATAATATATAGCGCAGCTAATTAGTACAGGATGTATAAAAAATGGAAAGTTGCATCAATATTTTTCTCAAAAATTGCTGCTGACTAAACTTTTATTAAATACTTGGTGGTTTAATTCTTCATATCGATATTATTAACGATGATCGAAGTTATTAACTATTAATAATATTATAATGCATTATTAATTTTTTCATTATTAACGAGGTCCCATCACTGTGTTGAATGTCGTAATTAATATATGTACAATACTATTGCAAATAGACTTTATCTTTATTTATTGTTTCATTTATTTATCAATATAGAATGTATAGAATTGTACATCAGGATGCTATTATATTTATTCAATCTTCTATACTTGAATTACATGATTGACGGCCCAAATTCTCTAAAACACCTTATGTATTCCCCACATTTGTATTACAATAACGAGCTTCAATTTGAAACGTTCCATTGTATTTTTCTCATCTCAACAGAATTTTGACAACATGAGAATGATTTGCACTTATTTTTTTCGACACTGAACGCAAGATAAAAATAAATAAATGACTTGCATTTATCCTTTTTTGCATAAATTATACTGCCTTAAGAAATAGCGAAAATCAAGAATTAAATTATTTTGGGAATATATACTAATGAATAATATCAGTGTCATACCATTTGCCACTCTAAATTTACAGTTCATAGTTTTCTGCTGCTGAAAATGTCTCGTTACTGTAACCAATTTAAAAATAATCGTTGTCAAGGTGCCAAGTTGGATGAGATTGAATTTCTTTCTGTTTCCATTAAAAAAAATTAATGCATAATAATAAATCGAACTAATACATTTTAGGAATATGGCAGAGAGAAAGAAATATTATCTGAGCAACCCTGGAAGGCACATTACCTATAAGCTGAAAAGCCCTCAGATAAAGAACTGATATAGCCAAAGATTGATTCAAATAGTTTATCCAAAATGATTTACAAAGAACGCATTACACAAAGTGTAGAAAGATTCATAACCTTTTAATAAATATAAAATAGAGATCAATAGAGTAAATAACTAGAATAGCGAATCATTCACAAATAGAATAATAAATAATAATATTGATAAGTCTAATAAATTCACTAACCTGGTTTAACACCGACATCAATAAGGACACATATTTTGGGAACAAGGACTGGACAAAAGGCATTAAAGAACCATTGAGAAGAGTCGATTTACTTTTTGCTTTGCTCGACACCAAGAACAGTCAAATATACCAAACCATGTTCATTAATATTATTACGACCATCAGAAATTATGCATACGAAGACCTTTTTCCATACATCATTACCCTTAATCAAAATATATATTAATAGAAAAAATATTTTGAATTGGAAAATAACCTCTATATAATATAATGATAAATAAAATGCATACCCAAGGAGAATCATTGAGAGAACAAAGGTAAGCAATATTTTCCATTATTTCATCAAGAGTATATGATAATAAAATTTCGTTATCCTATAATTGTAATACAAAATACAAACTATTTGTCATTAATCAACGATACATCATGATAAAAACAATTATTTACTTACATCGTACATATTTATCATGATAAAAAGTTCAGTCTCTTTATTATAGTTTGTTTGGCGTAATATAAAATTTTTTTCCTTAAAAGTTTCAGGTTTGCTTGTGCAGGCTGTATATCTTAAATGTGTGAATTCCTCATAATTGTGAGGCAAATTTTTTAATATATTTTTAGGTACGGGACAATCTATTACAAAATTCCCATTTAATAATTCAACATGCTCTTTTCGGTAAATTGCATGTTCTGAAAGTTCTTGCAATTCATCATGATCCTGTTAATAAAAAGCCTGTTCTGAAGGTTCTTTAGGATCGATATTAATCTTTATACTGTCACAGTAGTAATTTTAAAGTGGTAATCTATTAATGTTATTGATTATGAATTTTAATATACCATGAACATTATACTCACGAGCTGGCTGTTTAAAATTATGTATTTGATTAATAATAAATGAAAATTATTACAAAGCAATTATTTTGAAGCAAATAAAGAAAAATTATACTTGCTGGCATCACCATTTCACTTTTAAAATTATGATCAAATTCATTCGAATCGTCTTAGCGTATGGCATAAATTTTAGTAAAGTCATGTTAGCTTATTAAATAAAATAAACTATTGTAATAGAGATACTCACAAGTACTAATAAAGTCGGCACTGTATGAGTTAGATTTAAGCTGCTATATTTGTTGATTATTAATAGGATTTGTAATGAATTCAACAGATTCCATTGATAGTCAATTAAATTTCATTCAATTTTGGATGCTGATCTGGATTTGAAGACCAGCAGTTACTATAAAGATTGGCATAATTTAATGGTGTATTTTCGACAATTTTCTCCCTTACACCTTTTGAAATTTTTATGCCTATTGCTAGATCAGAAAAACTATAAAACGGAGGAATGCCGCTTGTGAGTTCCCAAAGTAATACGCCTAGGCTATAAATATCGAATCTTTGATCTCGTTTAATATTTTCATGTTTAAGGTAATATTGTGGTTCGATATATGCTGGAACACCACCCATATCCAAGCTTGAAGCAGTAGTATCATTTAACTGTTTTGATATTCCAAAATCAGTAATCAAGGCCCTACCATAATTTATCCAAATGTTCTTTGAATGTTAAAAAAATTTTATACATAGAATTGCATTAATTTAAGCTTGGGCAAAGTTAAAGCATTTTTAAACTTACTAAATCCCGATGAATAATGCGTTTATCGTGTAAATGTTTTATCTATTAGCAATATCACTTGCGATTCGTATAAATTCAGCCCAAGAAATATTATAAACACCTTCCACTTGTTTATTTCGTAAATAATTATGCAAGTTACCATTTAGATTGAAACTTTTAAATACAAATATAAGCATTGTGATAAATAAGTTATTGGTTCGAACTTGATCAGTAAGCCGTATAACTCGAATCTAATACATTTCTGTTACACAAGTAGAATAATCACGACATAAATTAATTATCCAACAAGAAAATTTATGCATTATGCATTGACACTTACATTTTTTTGCTATAAATATTGATAATGAACTCAATAGCATCCATCGCATTCCGATAGTGATATTGCAGTAAGTAAATAAATATTATAACTAGAAATTATAGCATATTAAAATACGTATTTGAATTATTTGTAAAGTTCTGCTTGAATTTTTTTTAATATAAGATCTGAATATTTGAATTAAAGATGTAAATATTTTTTAAGAATCATATACTATAGTATATTTCAATAAGACATACCATAGCTTTCTCGTTGGTAATATTCTTCATTAATGATTATGANTATCCAACAAGAAAATTTCTGCATTATGCATTGACACTTACATTTTTTTGCTATAAATATTGATAATGAACTCAATAGCATCTATCGCATTCTGATCGTGATATCGCAGTAAGTAAATAAATATTATAACTAGAAATTATGACATATTAAAATACGTATTTGAATTATTTGTAAAGTTCTGCTTGAATTTTTTTTTAATATAAGATCTGAATATTTGAATTAAAGATGTAAATATTTTTTAAGAATCATATACTATAGTATATTTTAATAAGACATACTATAGCTTTCTCGTTGGTAATATTCTTCATTAATGATTATGAATTTAAGTAAAAAAAGATAATCTCGGGAAATTTATTTCAGTAATTGAGATACTGAAAATACTTGAACAATATATAGTTTTCATACAAAATGACGACAAATTAGATTTCAGGTTAGTTCAGGTTTTAACTAGAATAATTAGTGGATAATTATTAAACTTATCTTGATTAAAACTTGATTAATCTTCTTTAAAATCAGGCTATTAAAAGTTTAGGTATAATTGAAATATCGATAATTACTATATCCTGATCATAATTTTATCAAGATATGTATTTATAGTATATATTATATAATTGCGCGTATATATATGTACGACTTTAAAATGATCATGTTTTTTTTTCTAAGAATTTCAATTACTATGTCTCTTGAGCGAAATAAATATCCTGAAAATAATCAGTTTTCACTTAAACAAAATAATACAAAATATACATATAATATTATTAATGAAGGGTATTATCCTTCAAATAATATACTACGTTATACCTCATCTCACAATACCAGTAGTAGCAAAACTCAATATAAAATTCCGGATGGATATTTAGTTGAAACTAGTTGGGGAAGGGGGAAGTCACGACATATAGTAGAATGTGAAATTGAATATAATCCAGAAGGGCCAGTCTTTAGAGTTAGATTTAATGAAAGTTCTCAACAACTTGTTATAGAATCGAATGAGTCCTCATCTAAAGTTGCAAATGAATATTTACAAGTTAGTACAATTTCTTTAATAAAATTTTATATAATTTCTTTTTACAAGAATTTAATATTTTAATATAGAAAAAAGGTTCTATTAATTGTGCAAGAATTTCCAGGATCCATGTGTTCGGTCTCAATGCCATGGACGTTGAACAAGAACGTGAACGTAAAAAAAAAGAAAAAAGACTACGTTTCCTTAAACCATTTAGTATGCTAAGTGAATCTATGAAAACAAAACGTTCTCGTGCGTTTTCTCTACACTTAGGTAAAACCTTTGAAAATGAATCTTTCAAATTTTATAATCCAAATGACCAGCCAATTTTGCAAGAAATTTGTTTTAACATTCAAGACAAAAATTACTTAGTTAATTATTGTAAAGAAAAAGAAGATCAGTATATTAATGCGTTTGTAAAAGTTATTGATCAAAATTTAATTTCTCGAGATGCCTACCGGGAACTATCTGCACTTGAGCCTGATTTACCACGAGAGCATAATATCTCAGATGCTAAAAAAAGAATAAATAAAGAAATGAATGAAAAAATTCTGATTTTTATTTTAGATATTAAGAATGTTTCAATCACTGCAACTAATGAAGTATCGCATATTGATGATGAAGAAGTTGAAAAAGAAATGTTGAAATATGTTGGAAAAGCAGGATACAGGAAAATTACAGATATTTTACTTTTTATTATTCCAGGTCTTGTAGAACAGAATGTTCTAAATATAAACAATCCAGTCATTCACATCCGCATATCAGGTGACGGGTGTAATGTTGGTAGAAAAATAAAACATGTTATGGTTACGTGTACTCTTTTAGACGATATCTTAAATATTAATAAGGCTGAATTTCACTATACAATAATTTTATATCCCAGCAATGAAAACTACGAAATACTACAAAATGTAATGGAACCAATGATCAATAAATTACATAATCTAGTAACAAATGGATTAGACTCTAGTGGAACACGATGGACAATCATTCCATATTTTAGTAACGACTGGAAATTTTTAAGTATAATTTTGGGTTTCAATACGGCAAATGCAAATTACTGTTGACCTTGGTACCTGTGCTCAAAAAAGGAAATTGGTAACAAGGACAAGATTTATGTGATAGAGAAAACTATGGAACAACTTCAAACAACAAAACCACCACCTGGTCACTCCAAAGCGCCTCTTCTTTATATGATTCCCTTGGAACATTATGTGCCTGATCTGCTTCATATAATGCTAAGGATTTGGGATCGTATGTGGTCATTAGTAATTCAAGAGCTTAAATCTGAAAATAGATACGATGATAATATTAGAGCAATCATTCATTCAGAAATGCAAAGAATTTCCGTTAAATTTCATTTTTGGCAGGACCATGATACACAAAATTGGAATAACACCCCCTTAATGGGAGACGATAAAGAAACTGTGTTATGTAATTTTAATTTTGAATTAATTTTTAATAAGGAATGGGGCATGCAAATTAATCGTCTATGGAGAGATTTCTATGCACTTTATAGTGCTATGAAATAGCCAAATTTTGATCCGGGTCTTTTCTCAATTCAAGCAAAAAGTTGGCTTGATCTATTTCTTACTCCTTCTCAAGGCGAACCGAATACAAGAGATTTTAAAAGGGGACTCTATCAGCCAAAAAATGTTACCCCATACATACATGTCTTAGTCCACAACGTGTATGAATTTATGGAAAGTCATAGACGGTTTAGTTTTGTAGCATTTTCCTGTGCCGCAGTAGAGAAGAAGAATCACATCCAAGTTTCTACTTTTTTTAGAAAAACAATAAAGAATGGTGGTAATGGTGAAGAAAGAAAATCTGCTATATTCGAAATTCTTTGTTATGAGAATCGGTCTATATATTTCACTCAGAATCCTACTACTACTTTAGTTTTTAGACCTCAACGTCTTTATATTAAAAGTGATTAATAGATAGAATAACATTTCTCATTGTATGACGTTAGAATTAGCATTAGGAAAATTTTTCTAAGGTGTGTGGCACGTTAGCAGAATACCAGCAAAGTATTGGCGTTGAAAATATAAATAATGGGCATAAGGCATTTATTTTTTCAAAATCCATTGGGTAAATGGTATCAGAGAATCATATTCTCTTTTTTAATAGAGGCAAATAAGAATCGTATAATACAGTAGAGCAATATTATCATAACGTATACGCATATGTTTTTAGTTTTTAGAGAATTAGTATTTTTTAGCAATATTTGTATATCCAATCTCATCAGTAATAACTGCAACAATCACTATAAGATAATGTATTCGCATTTCAAACCTAAGAAAATAAGACTTGAATTTATTATTTTAAATTCACTAAGTCCTATAACTTATAATCAAATATGGTAAGTATATTCTACGGTATTAATCTATAATTCATTTTAATTAATATTCGATTATTATAGATTTTTCATTATTAGATCTAAAGATTTTTCAATTCGAACTGTCATTTAGTTCCATGATTTTAGACTGTAAGATTTCAATTCAAACTGTCATCTGATTCCATTATTTGTTTACAAGAATCTAATTGATCTCTAAGAAGTAATATTCCTATTGAGACGGATCGTTAATAATTAGTACTATAGCGGATTTAGATTCACCTAACTTTAGATAGTATACTAGTGTTCTGAATTTACTAAAAAAATCATCAAAAAGTTAATTACAAAATCTGTCAAGATGAGCCCAATGCATTAACCGAATGCTATTATGAAAGTGTCGATTGGGATTAAAGGAATAATTTATTTGCAAAATGGGACATTATGAAGAGACATTCGAAAGATAACAATTCTATTCAACCTGTCCTTTTCAGCTTTTTATATGTAAAAGTTTGAATTTTATTAAATATATACATGCTTTCGCTTTGATCATATATAAATTTTTACTGTTTATTGAATAAAATTGCACGCATATGAAATCGAACAATATTATTTTAAAAAGCTCATTTTTATTTTATTTTTTTTTTCATTACTTGCAAATACCTAATCATTTTAATTAAATCATATCTTTACACTAAAATTAAATTCAACAAATTGAATAGCATAGTTCGAATGCCATTCAACACTATCACATGACTTCGTGAACACGCATGTCCATGAAATCATAACGTTGAAGCCGTTCAACTCTTCAGAAAGTGTTACACCCAAAGATCGTACGTACGTGTCCCTAGAGTGTTTTTGCAAAGATGATTAGCTTATCGAGAGTAATATTACAGAAGGTTTTTTTTCCTTCCTATAGTCTCTTTGGTGGTTATTTAATATCTTCAATAACCAAGGAAAAGCATTTGTCAACTGAAACAGTTGCTTGAAAGTTCTAAATATTAGACCATTACACCTAGACCCCTTCTTTCTGTTGTAGCCTAGCAATTATTCACTAACCTTCTAAAACAAAATTTACGACCAAACCAAGCAACAATTTCACTCACCTGACAGTTAGAATTGGAATATGACAAATATGATATCGCCAACCATTAGTAATATTGATTTTTCATTGCTTATAGCAAGTTACTCCTAGTGGACTCCATGATGTAAGCGTAGATTAAAAAGCAGAGAGACTTGAGAATGGTTTGTTTATTATAATTACGATTAACAAGCAGCCTGAAAACTGCATTTGCTCAATATTCTTAGTACACGTATAAGGCAATATCATTACTAAACTCCACTAAAAGGAAACCACTGGAGCTTTTACTAATTGTAAATTCGGTGTAAGAGACATAATTCTAGCTAATTTTGTCGGGATTTTGGCCCTGTCAGGATTCTTGTTGGGATTTTATATTATATATATGGGTCTTTAGAAAACGTAACGAAAAGTATTGTGTGCTTAACTATGTGCTTCATAAAAATTTTATTGGATGTCAACTAGTTTAGATCATTTTTATTGGATGTCAACTAGTTGACGCACCCTGTAGATCATTTTTATTGGATGTCAACTAGTTGACGCACCCTAAAAGGGAGCGTCAAAAAATGATCATCATTCCAAAAATCTGCGGATATGGATCAAAAAATCCAAAATTAAGCATCTTCTCTTAAATTTTCAAGAAATATAAAATTAAATATGCCAGATTAATGTATTTTTATGTGCTGAACAAGTTTTCTTAGGGCACATTATTAGAATCAATTAGTAAAATTTGGAGAATTATAATATTTTATATAATTTTATTAATAAAAATACTAAAAAATTCTATGATTCTCCAAATTTTACTAATTGATTCTAATATTGTGCTCTAAAAAACTTGTTTAGCACATAAAAATCTATTATTCCGGCATATTTACTTTTATATTTCTTAAGAAAATGCTTAATTTTGGATTTTTTGATCAAAAAAATTCAAAATTAAGCATTTTAAATTTTTAAAAAACATAGTAGTACAAAAAAATGAGATAGCTTTATTTTTGGGTATGATTCTTGCAAAATGCAGGTAATTTGCTAAAAATAAAATATTACATGTATAAAATTGCTGTAATTTGCCAAAGTGCTTTATATAACCTTTTTTAAAATTAACCTCAATTTGCTAAAACTTAAATTTGGACCGCAGACCAAATTTTCTGCAATTTGCTAAAAAAAAAAAAGACATATAGCAGAGATGTCCGGGGTCCTCCTGAAATATACATAAATAGGTCAGGTATGAGTTTGCTTATTTTTGAGGTTTTTTATACAAATCTTTTCTATTTATAGTAATTTTTTTGCTTATTTTTGAAGTTTTTCCGCAAATGTTTTCTTTTTTAGTAACCCTATAATTAACCTGACCTATCTATGTATATTTCAGGGTCCTATCCATGGGTACTCATGAGAATACATGAGGACAAAAGCATTTCGGGTTCTAAAACCTGAAATTAAAATTTGAAGACGAAATTGTTTTTGACCTATTTTACTTGAAAGACGAAATTATTTGATATTTTTTTTGAATAGATGAAATTATAAGGAACATATCTATATAAATTTTATTTGCTCTTTCTTATAAAAAATTTTAATTTTCTCTAATGAAGATGAAATAGGCCTTTTTCAAAAATCAATTTCGATAGTATTACTACCCATAGATAGTACTATAAGGGCCGGGCCAGGATATCGATTTCTGGGCCCTTGGATAAGAGTAAGGGCTCCAGGTGCTGGGCCCTTACAAAGCTGGATAGGGCCTGGGTACCGTATTTTTCCGAAAATAAACTACCTTTTTTTGGGCAAAAAGTTACACAAAAAATCGGGTGTAGCTAATTTTCAGGTAAAATCGATTTTTGACCGATCGCAGAAAGTTGCTACATAGTAAAGTCTAAATTTTACTATGTAAATCGATCAAAATCGATTAAGTAAACTTATTCAGCAGGTCAAAATACACTTACTTTGAAATTTTCATTAATATTGGAGAACTTTTTATTATTTAACTTTAATTTTTACGTTCGCCGAATATATTTTTTTAAAAAATTTTAATTTTTTTGCCAAACGTAAAAATCAAAAGTCAATTAATTGATGATCCGCCAGTCAATCAGAGAATTTCTATAGTAAAATGTAACGCAGATCACATAGGGTAAGACTCGAATTGAAATTTCAGGTTATAAGTAAGTCACGAAATTTTTAATCAAATATGGTATTAAAGTAGTACAAACGATGGAGCGAAACTATGAGCTTTTGATTATAATATTATTAGATATTAAATTTCTTTTTTGAAAAAGTTTACTTTGTAAACGCGGCATTTACTAAGTAAAACTCTATTTTAATTAGATAAAAATTAATATATTCTATTTTTAATTCATTTTATAACAAAAATTTACAAATTTTTTTTAATATTTAGGTCTTTAAAAGTATGCTGTGCTTAAAAACAATAACACAAGTCAGATTTACAGATTTTTTGTATTGTACAGATTTCAAAATGCAGATTTTATACATTGTATGGTAGAGATCACCTAAAGCCAACAAATTTTATATATAGGCGCCAATTTTTTAGTTGCAGTGTAACATAATTGACCAATAAAAATGCAGAAAAATTTAATATAAATTTAAATTTTATTAATAAATTTTTAAATTTTGTTAATAAATTTAAATTTTGTTTTATTTTTTATAGAAAATTTATTAATTTACACGTAGTGTTTATACACGAGTATAATTTATTGATTTACAAATTGCGTATCAAAACAATATTTACAAATGAAAAATATACCCTTGCTTATAGTTAGGGTAAGGGTGGGTTTGGGATTATGGCGAGGGTTATGTTATTTATACCAAAATTTCTCAAGGAATTTTTTTTATTAGAAGATAAAAGGTGGTTTCATAATCAAAATTTTAAGATATCAGTTTGTTTTTACATTATCCGTGTATATACACTCCGTGTACAAATAGAAATTCTCTAAAAAAATATATATATATAAAAAATAAAAAATTTGCAGTTTGAAAACAAGTTAGTTAGATCAGAAAATATATATACAACTATAGCTAAATGGAAAGATGAAGGAGTTCTTAGTAGGGTGTCCAGGATTTATGCAATGTGAAGAAGTAAATTATATGGACAAACTGAGGTTGATTATGTGATAGATGTGAAATAAATTTAAAATTGTGTGATCGATTATGCAATTTTTATTATGTAAGATATGTAATTAGTTCTATTACTGTTTATTCTTTAGAATTTTTGAATACTTGCTAAAATTTTACCTTGCTATGCACGTAATTTAGGTTCATTCATTTTCTATATTAGAACTTTTCAGAACTTTTCAGTATTTACTTTCTGCTACCCAAATTACAAATTAAATATTGCAAAATAAAGTTACCATTTCTTAACAACCAATCATATTTCAGCTATGTGATCTGAGTACATTTTTTTGTCAAGTTATATAATGCATATGCAATGCAAAAATTTGGTAAATTATGCGCATATTATGCTTTCGCATAAACCTGGACACTCTAGTTCTTAGTAAGAAAGAAAACATATAATATAGTGAGGCAATTTACAATAGCATTAAATTGGAAAAAACATTCTCTACGCCAATTGGTTTAAGTTAACAAAAGGTGTTTACTTTCAAAACTTAGTTATATCTTGCAATACTCAAAACTCCCAATTTAGGCTTTTAACAGTTTATACTAGTTTTACATTCAAATAGTACTAGATATTATCCAAAAAGCTAGCACTTATTTGATAATTTATAAAAATTATACAAACATGCCATAGTTATTTGATATGAATACCATATATGTCTGAAAATAAGCTACTATGTAAATAAGCTACCCCTTTGATTTTTTTTAAAGATTTTAAAAAATTCGTTAGCAGTTGCTACATATAAAAGTCCAAATTTTACTAAATAAACCTCAAAAGTACTATTAAGTGTAGAGCTTACCCTATATTGATCACTTGTAGATCACTTGTAAATCACGTGATGTGATTGGCTAGTTTCACGTTGTCACCCACCAAATTTATTTATCACCTGCAAAATTCATTATCTTAGTAAGTAAATTTTTAATATACCAACTTAGTTAATATAGTTTTTTTTGATATTTTGATAAAACAAGTATTCAAAAACAGATTTAGTGATATTTTATAATATATTTATTTTTATGTAACTCATCCATAGTGATTGTGTTGTGTAATCTGATTTACATAGTAGAGTCATAATTAGTAATATAAAAATAATCTACATATACTCTANTCTTATATTCTCTAAAAAAAAAAACAAAGTTATAATCATATAAAGGTTTGTATTACCTAAGTTTTATTTTATTTTTTTTAATCGTAGTATGTGTTCCAATGCTGTCTAGCGTGCTTGGTTTTTTGAAAGGCTAATAGTACACTAATTCGGAAAACCAATGGAGACACGTAATGCGAAAGCAGTACTAACTTTTTTTGAATCTTACAGCAGTAATCTTAGATCAGAAAGCGAAAAGACGTTAGAAAATGTACTATGCAAGAATAATGTTTTTGGCAAGAAGAAAATTAACAAATTTAGATCAGGAAGGGAAAAAAAAGCATTAGTAAGTGTGCTTTGCAAAAACATCACGCTAATTGTTTGGAAATTAGACATTGAAAACATATTTGTAAATGCAGTCTATAAGAACGTTATACTGATTTTTTTTTGAATCTATTCTTAGATTGGGAAGAGAAAGTATTAGCAAATGCAACTTTATAAAATGTTGCGCAGACTTTTCTGAGTATAATATTTTTGGAAAATAGTATCTGGTGTCAATACCCGTATCGGCACTATATTGGAAGATCATGATAAGTAATGTTTAAAGATCTGTTGATGTGTAAACCACAACAACTACGTCTTGTTTCTGAATGACTTTTTTTTTAACATACTAATGGTTTTTTTATAAGTCTGTTGAAGATAGCAATTCTTAAGAATAACGCAAATCTGAATTTTGCAATGAAAAAGGTGTAGATATAGTCAAGGACAAAAAAAGTTATTTGATCAGTATTTGAAATCTGTCAAAGGTGACAATTCTCAAGGACAATACAATCTTGAACTTCACTATGAAAAATGCAGTAGGCACAGTCAATGATGAAAAAAATGCATTTGTGATATTTGAAATCAAATGAAACTGACAATTTAAGTAGACAACATAATTTAGAAAATTCGTCATAAATGCAATTCACAAAGATAACATAGCCTTGAATTTTGCTATAAAAAGGTGTAAACACAATTAATTCACAAAAATAACATAGCCTTGGATTTTGCTATAAAAAGGTGTAAACACAATTAAGATAGCGGGTAAATGGCATTTGAACCACTTAAGGTGGTGATTTTCAGGAACAACGCGACTTTGGGTTTTTACTATTAAAAAGGAGTAGGCATAGCCAAGAATAAAAAAAAGCGTACAGTATTTGAAATCTGCCAAAGGTGGTGATTTACACGGGTTTGGATCTTGGACTCTGCTATAAAAAAGGCGTAGGCACAGCCAATGATGAAAAAAGGTGTGAAGCCGGTAATTCATGTGAATAATACAGCAATATAATCTTGGAGGCACTTGAGTGGTAATAAGGCGTACGACCAAGATGTAATGAAAATTATATGTCAATTTAAAAACATGATTGAGCTTATATTAATAGAAACAGTCGGAATTGGGCAATTTGGATTGAAATGGATGGCCAAAGGTAAGAAAAAGTTATTGTCTTGAACTTTTATTTGATAATCAATGATCAACTTTAAATTTATAGAGTTCAAATCTCTTAATTAATTTCCCGAATTGAGAAGAAGAATTTGACGATATATTGCAAGACTTTTCTGGTATTGGGATTATTTTTTTTTTAAAGTGTGGCTTAAATTTTATTATATCTTCTTATAGAACTACCATTGATAAAGATGGACTTAACTGGTTTGATAAATGTAACCGATTCGAGAATACAGCTAAGGATAAAAAATTGTATTGATGTAGAAATTTTTTTTTTGATCACTGATTTCTTTAAACTTGTTACGCTTTAAATTAAGTTCGTATTAGATTCAAATTTTAAAATTAAGGTTAGAGAAAAAGATTATGTAAGGGTATTAGCGATATTATAATTCTTTTAATCTAATTCGATGTATAATATATGCATAACTTATATAACAATCTTTAAGTTGGTGGTTATAAAAGTTAAAAATTTTTTTGGTAAAATTTTATTAGTTGAACTATAATATTGTAAATTGGATACATATTTTAATAAAATTTTATTATTTGCTTGTGAGCTTTTCAAACCAATTTAGTAGAGCCGGAAAAATAATATTTATTTTGATAACTAATCTAAATCGATCTATGTAAAAATTTTTAATACTTATTATTTGGAGGTGCAAAGAAGGGGACGGGACTATATAATATATAGTACCATCTTCTTCCTTTGCTATAATGCATTCCTATTTGTAATTCGACCTATATAAATAAATTTTAAATATCTATAAGCGTCAAAAAGTAAAAGTGCTAGAAAATAAAGTTTTGAAAAAAATAACTTTTACAGTGCGCGACACTTAGAGACTACACAAACTTTAAAAGCTAATAACTTATGATCTAAAAAAGATATTTTAAAAAGGAAGCCACTATTTTATAGCTAAATCAATTTATTACAACTTAACGGCCTTATTTTTTAAAAAGTTATAATAACTTTTCAAAATATATAGCTTTAAAAACATAGTATTTTTATATGATACGTAAAAATTTAACCAAAAATGGTACAAGTCACATGTTTTGGCTTCTCATTATTGGCTAATTTTAAAATTATTTTTAAAATATTTTTAAAATATTTTTTATTAATTAATTTTTGACCAATCAGAATACAAGAAATCAAAAAAATATCAAATTTCAATATGAAATTTTTGAAAATGGGACAAATCACGAAAATGTAGTCTTTAAGTGTCCTGCACTGTAGTAAAATATTTTTTTACTTAGTCTTGAATATGGGTCTTAAATGTCTTAATCAGTGGGTAGGCATGAGTGGTTCGGAAATTCTATTACAAACTTACTCACTATCTCAGTGATCTGTTAAAAAATTTAAGTTAGTTCGCAATGGAATTGTTGTGATTTATAACCAACATATTCGTGATTCTAGTAACTACAATAAGTGTTTAAGGTGAGCTGGTTTACATTTTGTGGTAGGTGGTAGGTAATGGGTAATTAGCAGGTAGTAGGTAGTGAGTAATGGGTAATTAGCGGGTGGTAGGTGGATAGTGGGTGGTCACAAATTGCGATACAATATAAAAAACTTCACATTTACAAATTGGGATTTTCATTAATTAATTTACATTACAATTACTTAGTAAATGTAGATCATTTTCTCCTATTAACTCACGGATTATTAATTAAACATATATATAGATCATATGTTATTAATTATATCATAATAAAAATCATAATTATATCGATCATATAACAAATAATCATATGTCATATAATTTTTATCATATGATTTATGATTTAACAACTATATGATTATGATCATTTAAAAAATTTATATGACATATAAATGGGCCAACACTGTCTTTAAGTGCATATTTGACTAAATTTATATATAGTTTTGTTGCATTGTATTAGAGATGTTTGATAGTACTTTATTATAAAACCTATTCTAGATTTAATTTAAACACTAACTCTAAACCAAAATCTAACCTTTAACTATTTACTATTTTTACCATAATCTAATCTAACTTAAATGCTATCTCTATTAGTTTAGTATAAGCACTATAATAAATTTGTTATATAGAACAATAGCATATAATCAAAAAAAATTATTGACAATCAGATTCAAAATAGGGTTTCTGGCAACTTATCACTGAACCAATTTATTAAGATAGTAGAAAAAAATAAATTAGAATAAGTGTATTTGTAGGTTGTGAAGAATAAAACTAGCACAGTCAAATAGACTAAATAGATAGATAAGCTGAATAAAATAGCTTTATTAAATAAGTTGCAATTGTATGCTTACAAATAAATACTATTTTATTCTATACAAAGTGTTTCAAAACTACTCTACAATACTATATTTAAATAAAAGTTACATTTTCTGGCCTATTATTTAGTATAGTAGAAATAGATTTTCAGTTGCTTTTATATATAACTTCAAAGCTGTTTTTTTGGTTTAAACCAAATTTGCTATAATAAAACTGTAGTTGTAGAATTAAGCTATAGACTATCTTGTTTACCGTATATTGTCGAAAATAAACTACCTTCTAAAATAAGCTACTCCCAGTTTTGATCCAAAAATGTAAAAACATCTTTGATCTGAAAATAAGCTACCTCTTTGTCATACCAAAAAATAATTAACCAAATTTTTAGTTTCAAAAATAAGCTACCCCTACGATTAATGAATGTTGCTATATAGTAAAGTCTAAATTTTACTAAGCAAATCACTTAAGTAAACTTGTTTAGCAGATCAAAATATGTATATTCTAAAAATTTCATATAAATTAGAGAACTTTTTATTATTTGACTTTTAATTTTACGTTCAATAGTTTTTTTTAAAAAAAGCTATTAAACATTGTAATATAGTAACTTTTAGACAAAAAACTATATTACTTGAAAAATAAAGGTCCTTTATATGATGGATAAAGGATCAAAGAATATAAAGGTGATGGCTTTATATTTTATAGGATAATATCAGTTTATTAAATATAAGATTTTTAAGTACAAATATTTTTATAAAGGAAAATAATTAAAGGACAAAACCTAACCTGTCTTGGGGAAAAAGGCAGATTTATATATCTATAGAAAAATTAGAATTTTTAATATAACAAGATATAATAAGGAGATATGATAAAGAGATATAATAACAAGTTATGATAACAAGTTATAATAAAGAGATATAATAACGAGTTATAATAACGAGTTATTAATGAAAATAACTCCTTTTTGAGACAGAAAAAAGTTTTCCTAATAAAACTAATACTACAGATTTGATTGCTTCGATAAAATTTATACTATTCTTAATATTTTTATAATATTTTCCTAATACTAATATTTAAAAATTATACTAAAATTATACAAATATAATACTATTCCCTTCTTCAAAATTTTTGCTTCGCAAAATTTAAGAAGTTAGTAATAGTTTTTAAAAAAATAATAATAAATAAAAAAATGATAAATATAAAATTAATAATAGTAAATGAAAAAAATTTTACAATGTAGAATTTAACCAATTATACTGTCATATTTATCAATATATTATGGGCTGCATGTCACATTGCATACACTTTCGCTTTCACCCAAAATTTTTTTTTATATGAAATTTTATTGTAATATTGTTTGAATTGTATTAGTGATAATTTTCTGATATTTATGATATAAATTTCTGATGATTTATATAATTTGTTAAAGGGGTTATTTATATCCTACGGAAGGTGGGTATTCTTATTTTTTGCACCTCCGACCGTACCAATCAGATGATTGAATTTTGTGTAATGATCAAATGCAAACAAAGACAAAAAATGTAAACAAAAATTAAAAAATCTAACTATCCTAAGAAAATTAAAATATTATAAAAAAATTTTTCGCCTATATCATATGTAAAATCTCATGCTAAACAAGTTTACTTAGAGAACTTAAGAAGATTATCTTAGTAGACTTTTAAAATATTATCAAAAAACTAAAATATCCTAAAATTCTATTAAGATAATTTTTGTTTGGCGCCTAAGTAAACTTGTTTAGCATGAATTTTGCATATAAACGCATTATCTAAAAGTATTTTTTACTAATTTTATATGAGATATTGTTAAAATAAAAAATAACTTCAAAATTATAATTTAACAATTAACCAATCAAAATCGAGATGTGAGATGCAATGTAGATCGCTAGATGCGAGACATACATTTTTCTTTGTTAAAACTATATTTTTAAAATAATTTATAAGTTCGGTTTGTCCAAATTTTTATATGGTCTGTTTTGTTTCTTTTAAATTTTTTTTAAGAGTGTTCTTTTAAAATTTCTTATTGTTTGTTCTTTGTTTCTATATTCATCAAAAAGTTTGCCTAGGTAGTAAGAAGCTTCAAGTTTAGGAATTCTTTTTAATTTACTTTTTTCTAATTTTTTAATAGTTCTTACAATTTCATTAAAAAAAATTGTTGGTTGCCAGAGAAAGGTAAAATGAATACATTATTCTTTTCAGAATTTTGACTCAAATCTCTTGTTATTTTGGCAATTTCTGATCTATCTTCATTGGCTAAGTTCGTTTTATTATTCTGAACTATTGAATTATTTTTATTAGAATAAGTTGTAGTTATCTCATCGATTTTAATTAAAGCTTCATAATTATTTATTATATTGATATTTTCAAATAATCCTTCACAATTCAGTTTAGGTAAGACTTCAGTATTTTCGTTGAAAGTAGGAAATATGGATTTATCTTCTAAAAGTGTACCAAAAAGATTTTCTGAGAATTCTTCAATATCTTTGGCAGACTAATTATTATTAACAAAGATAATATTTCTTTTTGTTAATTTCAATTCGATATTTTCAAAAGATTTTCTTTTCTATTTGGTTAGAAAATTATAAAATCCTGTAATTGATTCTATAGAAAAATTTGTTAAAATTAAATATTTTAATTCTATTAAGTCCATAAAGAATAATAATAATATTATAAAAGGATTTTTAGGGTTTGAGAAATTAAAAAAAGAATTTTGGAACAAGGTGTATATTTATAAAAGTTTTAGTTGTACAATTGATCACTTGTGTTAAGGGGCTTGTGCGGTAATAATCTGAGGTATTGAAAGATCTTTAATTTTTCTGTCATGGTATAATTTTAGTCTATCACCATGAACTGGATCTTTTACTTTTTATCATTCAAAGTTTGTAGTTTGTAAACTCCAAAATCTAATATATTATGAATTATATATGGTCCCATAAATTGTTCTTCTAATTTAGCAGAAAATATGTTTTTAAGAAATAATTTGGCAACTAGAACTTTGTTACCAATTTTTAATTTATGATGTTTGATGTGTTTGTCATGATGGTTTTGTTGATTTTGCTGTGCCGTTTGTATATTTTCCAATGCTTCATTTTGTTGTTTAATTAAAACATCTTCTATCTCGAATATTCTTTTTAATAACGCTATATAGAATAATAGATTTTATTCATAATAAGATTCTACTATTGTTTCTATTGATAATTTTGCTTCATATCCATAAATAAGAGCAAATAGAGTGAATTTAGTAGTACCATACTTCATGGTTCTGTAAGCCAATAATACTGAAGGTAGAATTTCATCCCATTTTTTTGTAATTTTTGCTAGAGCTTTACCAATAGTTCTATTGAATCCTTCAATTATTTCATTTGTCTAAGGTCAGTATGCTGATGATTTATGATGTTTTATTTGAAGATTTTTTTTATTACTTCACTCATAAAATTAGATCCTCGATCAGAAAGTAATATGGTAGGGGTCCCATATCAACAAACAATATCTTCAAAATAAATTTGGCTACAGTTATAGCTTTTATATTTGCTATGACTCTTGCTTTAGACCATTTTGTCAAATAATCTATTGCAACAATAATATATCTGTTGCCTTGTTTGATATGTGGTAAAGGCCCTTTAATATCAATTCCAACTCGATGAAATGGATATTTTATTTTTAAAGATTGTAGATTTTGTTGTTTTACTTTATATCCTCTTCGTTGGCAAATATCACATGTTTGAACATACTTTTTGATATCATTATTAGTGATACCACCAAAATTGATTTTTGAAAAAGACCTATTTCGTCTTCATTAGAGAAAATTAAAATTTTTTACAAGAAAGAGCAAATAAAATTTATACAGATATGTTCCTTACAATTTTATTTATTCAAAAAAAGTATCAAATAATTTCATTTTTCAAGTAAAATAGGTCAAAAACAATTTCGTCTTCAAATTTTAATTTCGGGTTTTGGAACCCGAAATAATTTCATCCTCATATATAATCATTATACATAGTAGCCAAAAGTATCGTTCTTTTATTTTATTGTAAGTGGTACTAATTTTTAAATGTACTCCTTGTTTATCGTGTAATGTATATAGAATATGGTGTTTTTGATCATGTTTGATTACTTTTTGGGGTTTTTCTTTGCTTCGTCGATATAATTTATTATTTTCGATAAAATAGTTTTTAGCTTCTTTTTGTATTTGAGATTTTTGCTGTTTAGTAGCATCCTTGTCAAATTGTAGAGTGGAGAGATATTGGTATAGCTGATTATATTGCTTTTTATCCATTGTCTTTTAATATTCAGATAAGCATGAAAGGAAATCAGCATTTTTAATTTGGTTACCAGCTCAATATTTGATATTAAACTAGTATTCTTGTAGGGTTAATTTCCATCTTGTAATCCTTTTGTTGTCATTAATTGTATATAAGTTAAGCAACCATTGTAAAGCTTTATAATCAGTAATTAAAGTAAATCTTATTCTATAAATATAATGGTGAAAGTATTTTACAGCCCAAATAACTGCTAAACATTCAAGTTCGATGGTACTATAGTTTTGTTCAGCAGGAGTTAATGTTCAACTAGTATAAGCAATTACATGCTCTCGACTATTTTTAATTTGTGATAGGATTGCACCAAGTCCTTGATAAGAAGCATTGGTAAATAAAATAAAAGATTTGGAGTAATCAGGGTATTGTAGAATAGGTGATTGGGTCAAATATTGTTTAAGCCAATCAAATACTTTTTGTTGTGGTTCATCTTATTTGAATCTTCATCTTTTTTAAGTAATTTGAGTAAAGGTTTAGCCTTTTTAGAAAATCCTTCTATAAATCGGCAATAGTATGATGCTAAGCCTAAAAAGGCTCTAAGTTGCGGGATATTTTTCGGAGATAGAAGTTTATCGAGTTTATTAACCTTTTGAGAGTCAGGTTTAATTTTTTCAATTCCAACTATGTGACCAAGAAATTGCATTTCATTGGTACAAAAATGCCATTTTTCTGGGTTTATTCTAAGGTTAGCGTCCTTAATAAGATTGAATACTTCCTGGATATCTTTTATATGTTGTTCAAATGTTTCAGAATAAATATTAACATTGTTGATGTATACCATAGCTTTCTTCCATAACACTGGTTATAAAACAATATCCATGAGCTTTTAAAATGTGGAAGGAGCATTGCAGAGCCCAAATGGCATTACATTGAACTCATAAAGACCAAATTTTGTTATAAAGGCGGTTTTCTCTTTGTCTTTTTCTTTTACTTCTACTTGCCAATATCTAGAGATTTAATCAAGAGAAGTAAACTATTTAGCATTTTCAAGATTATCCAATATTTCATCGATTCTTGGTAAAGGGTAAGTGTCCTTTTTAGTTGTACTATTAACTTACTAAAATCAACACAAAATAGTAGTTTTCCATTTTTTCTTTTTGACTAGAACAACCAAGAAACTCCAAGGACTTTCTGATTTTTGAATTATACTATCTTTTTCTATTATTTCAATTTCTTTTTGAATATGGTCTTGTTCAATAGAGGAGGCTCTATATGCCCTTTGTTTAATAGGATATGAATCACCAGTATTTATACTATGATATACCACATTGGTTTTTTGTAGTTCAGAGAATTTTATAGCGAATATATCTAAATTTTCTAATAATAATTGAATTATATTCTTTCTTTGTTGTTAATTGAGGTTATGTCCAATAAAGGTCGATTTATCTTCAGTAATGGGAATAGAAATTTTCTGGTCTTCTTTCTTTTTATATTTTATTTTCTTGATTTTTGGTTGTATTAGTTTGAATATTTTATTTGGAGAAGGACTTAAAGGATTATTGATATTTTTAATTTTTACATTAGCAACTATTTGTTCATCAAGCTAAGAAAAGATATCTCCAATTTGGATTGTAGTGTATATAGGTTTGATAAAATTATTGTTTTTTTCTAATTCTAACTCTAATTCTTGGTTATAATAATAATCTTTAAAATTAATTGGATATACTATATTAGGGTCTGTGATTCGTTGTTTACAGGAAATTGGAACGTATTCTATTTGATCTGCAATTCCAATACTCATGAATTCTCTATAGTAGTCAATGATGGCATGGACTTATCTAAATATTCATTTTCTAGGGCTACATTATATTCTTGGGATTCTGTTACTAGCATATCAACTAATGTAATTTTGGTACCAAGTTGAATAGAAATGTCCTTAACTCTGCCTAAAGAAACAGATTTATGGCTGGTAATATCTACAACTCGGACATTACTTGGTTCATCAATATTTTGATTCATTTAATCAAGAAAGTATTTGGTAATTATACACCTTTTGAATCAGTATCAATAAGAACATTAATTTTTCTTTCCATAACTTTACAGTAGTAAATAATGCATCTTTAACTTGATTTTTTTGATTGTTATTTTCAAGATCAAAATCAATTTCATTCGAGTTTATTCCTAATATTTCTATAGTTTCATTATAATTTGTCCAAAGATTATAAAATTTATCATCCATATTATTGTTATTATTATAAGTTTTGTTATCTTCTTGGTCAAGTAATAAATCAATTTCATCCATTAAGAATGAATAAACTAATACGAGTTAATATTAGATATAACAATTGTGGGCAAATTTTATTATAAAAAAATTTCTATTAAAAAAAGTATGTGATTATAGTGTGATTATGACAAAAACGGGTATGACTATTGCAGAAGTCAACTGTAGTAGCTCACCCACAAAAAATTTTTTGGTCATGTGACTATTTTGTCAATCAAATTTTGAGATTGTGAAAATCAAAACAATCAAAACAATTAAATATAGTAAAAGAATTAAAATAATAAATCAAGTGGTTAGGGTTTGGGTTAGACACTGCTAATCATACCAAAATTATGCAAGGAATTTTTTTTGCTAATGCGCAGTAGACGATTTCATAGACAAACTTCGGAGTTGTTTTTTTTATGAAAAATCATAAAAAAGCACGAATTTTACGTTACACCTGATCTCAAATTTTGATTGGTTTGTGCCACAAAAAGTCACATGACCGGAAAATTTTTTGTGGGTGAGCTACTATTACAAGAAGTCATGAGGCACAGAGTCATGAGGCACATTCACGTAAACACGAGAAGTCGCACAGCCATCTTATAATAATCACAGCCACAAAAATCTTAATATGAAAGGCATGTTCCTCCACGTGTTGGGAGCAGGGACGATGATTTTCTGCGGTGAAAACTTACCAATTCCGTCCGTGACAAAAACAAATTCTGCAAAAATTCCGTGCATTAAAATTCATAATTTCTGCATGAATTCTGCGTTGGTCATTTATAAATTCTGTGTTGGTTATATAGAAATCTTGAATATTCTGCAATCAATTTGTCATATGTCTTCGGATTATTTCGGATATTAGGCAAAAAATTTTCGCCCGACCACGCTCGTATTTCAGGTTTATTTATTTTCTACATCGGAGCTTTTCGGAACTTTTCGAAACTTTTCGGAAGTTATATTTTTAGAACCTTGTACTTATAAAAAAAAAAAAAATAATTTATAAATCCCTACTTTCTGCGGCAATTCCGTGCTATTCTTAATACATTCCGTGTTTACAACCTAATTCCGTGATTTCTGCGGCATTCCGTGAAACGCAGAAAATCATCGTCCCTGGTTGGGAGATGCATTGGGTAATATAGGTGTAATTGCCTCAACATTGTTTATCCGATACACGGATGTTGAATGCCGATCCAGTAGTCAGGTAAACATTCTCATATGCTGTAATGCTAAACCGCGAATTCTAATGCCGTGATATGAATCAAATCACATAAAATACTATTCTTGATGGACAAGAAAAAAGTTATTCTTGATAGGGATCTAAAAAAAAAACTGAGGCTGGTTGATTTCTCCTCATACTATATATACTTAGCTATAGTAATTAATATTTTAGAGGTTTTTTTTTAGAACTCTATCAAGAACAGTATGTAAATTTTTAATAAGTATCACATAAATATAATTAATTCTGGGCAACTAAAAAAGTTGCCGATGAACGAATTATCGAGTCATCAATTCGATCATCGTGGGATTTATGATAATAGCCGCAATTAGATTAACGGCTCGGTTTAAAACTGGCTTTGCAGAGTCGAAGGATACCAATAACCCTTTGTTTTTTCGATCACTTTTTCTATTACAGTATAATATTTACGATAATTATATTCTCGACCACATTGCCGTTTAGTATGTTGAATATTTAGGATCATCGGAATTGATAATGTTATTGTATGTAAATATTATATCATAAAACGCCGTATAAGGTACCCGGGTATCATCTTTCCCCAGCATGCCCAGAAAAATTTTTACTGTCTAAGCGTTTATGTTAGTGTTATGGCCTACGTTAGGGTTGGTTATAATACAATCGTTCTTTAATTAATGCGCAGTGATCGTGTAACTGGTAATGTTACATTAAATCGAGGCTCATTATTGGCATATTTTTGTCGATCATCACGTACAGTAAAAATTACATAGCAGATAGTAATTTTTCTGGCGATCCTGGGGTAGTTTCCGGTATGATGAAAATTTGAGGTATATTATATGGGGTCCCTTGTAAGGGGGTTATTATTAAGTATTTAATATTTCCGTATTTCATTGGTAAAAACTGCAAAATTAGTATACCCGGGTATCTTACAAAATACCGCATCCGATGACCTTAAAACGTACCCGGTACAAATCAAGGGGGGTACAAATCAGGGGGTACCTTATACAGCGTTTTACAGTAGTTTGTAGCGTCAGAAAGTAAGTATTCTTGGTTTACTACAGTTTCGGATCACGTTTTTTTTACATATTTTATAGTTTTATAATTTTTTTTTTAGATTTCCGGAATTTTATCTGTTCACGAAGTACATCTGTGGCAACTTTCCAATGCGAACCTTGTTGCCTTTATTCATGTCAGATTGTTGTTACCATCTGTTGATACTCTGTTGATTATATGAGTTTAATTACTAATGTAAAAAGTATACTTCATAGGTATGGTAATACACTTTACAACCATACAACCAGAATTTGGAGATTTGGTATATATTTTTTGATCGACCTATGGTTATATTAACTTTAAAGAATTTATTTTTAGGAGAATAACGAGTCATCGTGTCTTCTACGCTGTGAGGATGAATCGTGTGTGCAAAACTGTGTTGTTCAACATCGTAGAATAACTGAAAATAAAAAAAAGGGTAATGTTGGTAATGTTTACAATTAATATCTAGATATATATATAGTATATATTTAGCAAAAATTATTTTCGATAAAAATTTAGATATATATATATATACTAGGCAATTCTATTTGCACACTAATTATGAAACACGGTATATATAATAGCTCTTACGAAAATACTCTAACTTCTAATTTGATATTATAAGTATACGTACATTAATTTACAAATTATACCCGTGTTACATACACTGGTGTAAATTAAGAAAATTTCTTTATATATATACTAAATATATCATGGAAAAACAATTTTAAATCTATATTATATAAAAAAAAATAATATTTTATTAATAAAACTTTAGTTTTTAATATTTATGGTTATGTAATGCTTTTAACCGTCACTGTGCATGCATAATTGACCAACAAAAAAAAAAATTTAATGTCCATAGAAAAGCAGGCAGACTCTGACAACTATATATTTCTTTCTATAATCATCCAAAAAAAAATAATGACACAGCTTACCAATACGTTTGATAAAATTCAATTAGATTTTCAACAAATGATAATTTCGCTAATTTTTGTAATATTATTACTTATTATTGCATTTATTGCTTCAACCATTTTCCTACCGTCATCACAAAATAAAGCAATAAAGAAATTTGAAAGATTTGTTTTCATTTGGCTAACATTTGATGCATTGATTCACTTAATATTGGAAGGTTCATTTATATATTATTCATTAGTTGATAATATTGAAAAAAGTCAAAGTCCTTTGGCTAAGTTATGTAAGATTTTATTAATTAATTGTTTTATGTAATTTTATTAGTAGTTATTATTAACATACACTTATTGTAATATATACACAATAAAAGGGCAAGAATATGGCAAAGCAGATTCAAGATGGTTACGTTCTGATGTTACAATATTGTCGGTTGAAATTCCTACATCTATATTTCTTGGCCCACTTGCAATTTACATCCTCGTCCTTTTGATCAATAATCATGTATCAAGACACTATTGGCAAATAATTCTTTGTGTTTGTGAAATCTACGGAAGTTGGATAACCTTTTGTCCTGAATGGTTAACTGGATCAAAAAATTTAAATACAGAAAATTTTGTATATTTATGGGTTTATCTAGTGGTATGTTTTTCTGGAAAGTATGTCTAGGGTCTTTGCCTTGAAAATCACGTTATGGATATATGATTTACTATGTCTTATATAACGTGATTTTTGAAAGGCAAAGACCATATGTTTCTTTTAACGCAATTAATATAATATATATATATATATAGTTTTTTAACGGACTTTGGATAGTTATTCCGTTGATTTTGATGCGCCAATCTTGGGATGTAATCATTAAAAACGCAGAAATTGTTAAAAAGTTGAAAGATCGAAAACTTGAATAGTATGAAGTAAATCGGGATATTCTAATGTAACAACCGTCGCAATTATCACATGAAATTCATTGTAGGAATCGCTTTGTGAACATTAAAACTCCGATTTATATTCCGATAAGAATTTTGTGATTCAGAATTCAAAATATTTAGTAATATGACTGAAAAAAAGAAATTTTGTCATACAATGAAATTTGAAATTCGATGTTTATTATTTCGCAGGAAATCATTTAGTTGTTTAAACACAAGGAGGGTGTTGTATAGCGTTATATATAAATTGGAAACTGAATGTGTGCTTTATGAATTTGGTAATCGGTAAGCACATCAAATTTGATATAAATAAAAAATAGACTTAACGTTAACGTTAATGATCTAAAAATGTATTTCGACCAAATTGATGGTTTAAACGAATAAGAATTGTTATGGGCGTTTAAAAAATCATTAATATCTTCTATGGAAGGGTGTGGCGCATGTAACAAAAGAAAGTTTTGTATGAAATGCTTGACCTTGCATAGGACTTCAATGATAAGCAAAATCGGTATACCTTTCAAAAAATCTTTTCGTAATAATTACAGGTTAACAACAAACAATTCACAGCCAAGACCAGATTAAAAAACTTTGCATTGTTAGATGTCTTCTCATGTGAAAGAAACTTAACTACATTTTCGAATTTCTACAATAGGAAGTAAGATGTAAGCTGCGGTAAAATTTCCTTTTACATTAACAATCATTGAATTAACGAGGAAAAAGAATGATCATCTTTCCTGGAAAATGCATTTTTCAGGAAAATCGCAGGTGCTCGCAGAAGACTTGATAACCTTAACTTGACAATCGAAACTCTTTTGTATATTGTCTTCGTGAAACTAGGTACAGGGTATTAATATAGCTTTATATATTCATACGTAATATTACATGAAAAATTTCACATGACCAGCAAAAAAGTTATTATTAATCTTGTCAACTATATATAACGATAACTGTAAATCCCTTTGTTCTTTGAAATAGAAAGACGAATTATAAGAAGATAATGCTCTGTTTGTGTACATTGTACTTGATCAACAGATATGACATGGGGGCTCTATTTTCAGTTGGTTGTTTTTACTAATGCTAAAGCGGATACTGGATGGTTGCTATGTATCAGACCAGCACTTTTATACTTGTCTGTAATGTCACTTTCAACGTCACAAATGTTATTTGCGCAACAATTACAACTGTAACAAATTTTGTCAAAGGATACAAAAAGATTCTTCAGTTTGTGAAATTGTGATAAACCATGTGGACTTATGTGTGTATCATCATTAATGTATCGCCAATATGCGAATATGCGTTCCCGATACCTATCATTGATCATTATTCTACATATGGTTAAGGTAAAAATTCTAGATAAGATGTAAAAAATCTTTTTTTTTTTTTTATGCCCTTCTTCGAAAGGATAAAGTGAACCTTGCTGAGTTGAATTCTGCAAGAACTTTTCTATCTTGTGATCAATGGACGCTCGAACACTGACTGTTTCGAAATTTGTAATATATATATATATATATTTTTTTTTTTTTTTTTTTTTATATATGTATTTTTTTATAGTGAAAAAAAAATAAATAAATGAAGGCACATGATCATTGGTTTTACAAAGATCTTCGCGAGATTCATTTTTTAATACTAATGGAATTATTACGCTTCATTAATTGCATGTGGGTAACCCAAAGCCCTAAATGGTCTACTACTTTATACTATCTCACAAATTATTATACAAATCACATTATTATAATTAATATAATATATTTTAACATTAATAAAAATCTATATAACAAATATATTTTAATATTGTCCTAAAATTTATATTAACGTTAACACCAATTTCCTTTATTTTTAACTTGAGCAGTCGGTATAGAAAATTTGAAACTCCCCAAAAATAGAAATTTATCAGACAAGCTAATAAACGGTTTATGGTGATACTTTTTCCGATTGCATTGACGTCAATCTGGTTTTTTTTTTAAAGCACAAGCTTTCAATATTTTAGCCACCCTTCTATGGTGGTTCGGTTATCTTTTAGAGGGAACAAAGCCTTTCATCAAAAGCTCTCCTTTCTCAAAAATTACCGCCTAATTATCTATTATATATTATCTTAAATAAAAAAAAACATATGTTTATGGACTTATAAGACAAGCACTACCAAATATAACTAAACTTCAATTTAAATTAATATTTTCGTTTCTTAATAGACAAACCTTACGATTTCGTTTTTTTTCGTATATATATTTAAAAAAAAAAAAAATTCTTTCGTATCTTGCCAAGTATTCGGCAATCTTGGTAAATCTCCCTTTATTAAATAATTACTTTCAATATTCGAACAATATTTTTAACGGCAAAATTAAATTAAAATAATATAAAATAATTGGCAAAATCCTTTATCAGCAAGGACGCTGGGCGGCTCCTTTCATCCTTGCGATTTAACTTTCGTTACTTTCTTCACGTTAATATAGACTTTCCCCTATTTTCCTTTCCTGGTGAAACTTATATACATATTTTTCTTTTCTCATATATTTTTTTGAATACCTTTTGAAGTCAACTGGTATTATTCATTTCAATTACTGAATTGGTTAGTGTACACAAGTTTAGAAAACTTGGTATAAACCTTTAATTACTTTCAAACTGTGGTCATATTTTCATCATAGAAATAAGAAGCCACCAGCACAATCTTTTCAACCATGACGGAGGCTCTTCACATGACGCCACAACCGCAACATTTATATGACCAACCTAAAGATTATATTGCTAGAGGTGGTTATCAAGAATTAGACCATATAATGAAAGGTCAGTTTGATACTGCAAAGACTCTTTTGGATCAAAAACACTCACAGGTTAGCGACAGCCCAAAACAAAATAAAGACGAAGCTGGTCTTCTAGATCCGTGGAAAACAAATTCCACAGATCAAGAAGATTACACAAAATCCATTAAATTCAACAAACCTTTTTCACAAAAAGACGAAACTGTTGATAACGTAAAAGACTCGAACAACGGTCTTGATGATTTGCTTAAGAGTAGTTTACAAGCTTCTGACTTACTTCTCGATCCATTTGGTGAAGAAAATGAAAATCTTATCCTTTTAAATGCCTCTTTGTCAGAAGAAGAAAAAAGAGCAAAAATCAACAGCATTTTTTCACGAGCTGCTAGTAATGGAAACGTGGAAAAAGTATCTCGAATGTTGGATACTGCGAGACAATATATTGATATTGACGCACAAGATGAAGAAGGAACTACTCCATTGATTTACGCTGCATGCTTTGGGCATGATGCTGTTGCTTTCACATTATTGGAGGCAGGTGCAAAAGTGGACGCTCAAGATAGATGTAAGTAATTGATAATTAGATATATCTAATTTACTTCTTCTTTTTTTTTTTTTTTACAGATTTGATTGTACTTTTGTGAACAAATATTAATTTTATGATATTATTTTTTATTTAGTCGGATGGACGCCATTAATGTGGGCAACTAATAACAATCATGATAAAACCATTCGATTGTTTTTGGATAACGGTGCAGATGCTGGCGCTAAATCTTCAAAAGGTCGAACTGTATTCGATTTTATTCCACCTGAAAACCATAAAATCGCCGAAATCTTTATAGCTAATCCCCAACGTGATAGCTGGTCAAGTGTTAGTAGTATTAGTCGATGGTCTATGCTTAGTGAATCTGAACACAAATTGGTAGAACAATTAGCTGAGGCTGAAATGAAAAAGAGAATTTTAATGGAAAGTGCCTCTAATTTAGACTTGGATTTATCTAGTTTAGGATTCGATGAACCAGATGTATGTAAATTTATACTTTAATTAGTTGTATAATTTATATTTCAATTATTTATTAATTTATGTTTTAAATATTTAAGATGGAAGAAGAAGAAGATAATGATCAATTCGAATTTATGTGGAACGATTGCTTACCAGATCAGATGATTGTCTTTGGGGTTGAAGATATACCGCATATTATTAAAACGGTTATCACTGGAATGCAACCGATCAGAAATAAATCTCAAAAACCTGTACCTGCGAATGTGTTATTCTTGAGTGCTCGATTCGCTCACTATTATAGTAGCCCTGAATTATTGGAGTCATTGTTGTTTGAAGTTATTAATTCCATAGATGCTGTTGTTAAGGTGTGTATCTTTGTAAATGTTCCTAAATTGTTTAGTTAAATCATAATCTAATTTTATTTTTAATTTAGTCACGACCTGATGATATGACTCTTTTGTCATTCTGGATTTCAAATTGTACATTATTATTGTACTACCTAAAAAAAGATACGGGTCTTGCTAGTGCTACAGTTGAATATCAATTAAGGATCTCGGAACAACTTCACGAAACATATGTATTTTTAATAAAAGATGCTGTAAGACGAATTGGAAAAGTGTTGGAATCTTCAATGTTGGAATATGATGCCATCCCTGGAATGGATGATGTTCGGTTTGAAGGTGAATGGAGGGTTTTCAGAAATTTCCGGAGATCAAGAAGTCCTCAAGAAAATGGCTATACAACCCCATCAAGACCTTCCTCTATCAGTTTAAAAAGAAATTCTTCTTCAAATATGATTCCCTCATTCCGTTCTCCTGGATCTCCACGACAAAGAAGCGCTCCGTCTCCCCGCAATATTACTTCCCTTTTATCCTCTACACTTTTTATCCTTCAAACTTACGAAGTTCATCCAATGATTATTGACCAAGTTCTCAATCAACTGTTCTATTATATTTCATGTGAACTCTTTAACAAAATCCTTTCCAGCAAGAAATATTTGTGTCGGTCAAAGGCAATGCAAATTCGTCTTAATGTTTCTGTTATTGAAGATTGGGTCCGCACCAACAACTTATCGTTATCTCTTATATCACATTTCCAACCTTTGATTCAACTTTTACAATTGTTAATGTGCTGGTCTCAGATGAATGATTTTGCATTTTTAGTGCAAACTACTAAAGAGCTTAACCTTATTAATCCTGCACAACTTAAGCGAGTCAGTAAAAATTATAAATATGAGATTAATGAGCCAAAGATAACTGAAGAATGCCAACAGTATATCTTACAATTGGAAGAGGATACTGCACGACGGAACAAACGGTATTCAACTGAAAGTATACGGAGCGATCGAAGTGATGCTTCAAGTATCATTTATTTAACAGTATCACCGACATTACCACCCTGCGTCGATCCTAATTGGGAAGAAGAAGACGACTTAATGGAAATGAAGGATAGTGGTTCGTTATTACCATTTGCTATACCAACTAGCACTGAGATGTTGGCAAACTTTGGTACAAAAAATAAAGATTCTGACCCTATTATACCTGTGGTACCTGATGAATGGATGGAAAAGCTAGACGTTGGAATGCGGCATGGTGCTAGCGGCGTTGTTGAAGAACTAACGTCAAAATGGGAGGCTGAATATCTTGAGGACGATGAAGATGATGGCGTATTAGAATCAATGGGTGTTTCTAGCAATATTTAAATTATCAAAGTTGTTGATACATATCCAGTCTTTTCATATTTTGATAATTAGCTTAATAATTGTAAAGTTTGATTTTTTTTTTTTTATGATGTCAAAAATAAGGGGTTTTTTTTTGGATATATATGGGTTTTGATTTTTTTTTTTCTTGTACTTTTTTCTATTTATGGTTTTTCGGTCTCCTGATATACCGATAAGAATGTTGAAATTAAGGGACTTTTATAAGAGGATTGACTAGGATTTCTTTTATTTCTATTTACTGTTCAGAAATGGACATTTTCTTATTGAAAAGTATTGTCTGGTGCAAGATTAGTAATCTCCGCCCCATTCTTCTATAAAATTTTACTTTTTTTTATATTTTATATATTTACTTTTTCATTTTGCCTTAGGTTTTCTTTTTCTTTTTTTTTTTTTTTTGTACTTTTGAAGGTACCAATGACTTTGGCAAAAACCATTAAATTGAAAAATTACTTTAAGGTGGATTACTAACACCTAGAAAATACTCGAATTAGTGATTAAATTTGGTTTAATGTTATTGGCCTGAATATTTTGGCTTGTTAAGCTTAAGCCACAGCTTTAGTAGCTATGATCTATATGTCTTAGTCTTCCCTAGATCTCCAACAAAAATATTTTCCCCTGCGTCGCCATAAAAACGAAAATTATTTTCGTGCTCCAACTATTTCTGCCCGAGTTTCGTGATACCCATCCAATTAAATTAAATTAGTGTTTTTAATTTATATTACCAGTTACCATAACGATAATAATTAGTAAAGTATGTGTCTTTAATTACACATTATTAGAAGCGAAAAATTTTTTTAGATATTCTAAAATTTAATATACTTAGTTTTTAGATTATCGATATAGATTCTTTCTGAATAATAACAATTTGTTAATTTTGTTTTCATGATCTTTTAAAATAAATATTTAAATTAATAAACTTTTAAATAAAATCTAAAATATAATTTTCAAATACTTATATGTGTTGAGATAGAATTATGCTGCGTGTTATTTTAATTAAAGCAAAGTATGTTAGTAAAAACAATTTAGATAAAAAATGAATTCGTTCGATTTTATATCAACAATATCATTCTAAAAACATTTGCACCCAAGATTCTCCACATGGTAAAATGCATATGCTGAATATCAATTAGCAACTTGTACAGGGTCCGGGTCAAACCCGACCCGAACTTGGCTGACCCGCAAATTTACCGGGCTTTGGGCCCAGATTTTTAGGCCCGTAATCAATTTGGGCCAATACGGGTTAGCTCATAAGTAACGGGCCGGCCCATTACGGACCCCAATAGTTACCGGTATGCCTTACAAAATACAGTAAAAATAACTGTCTATTTTCACCATAAATTACTACTGGTCATAAAAATGTATCCGAAGCAATTTGTGCACAGTCTGGTGTATAGAACCAGAAATCTAATAAACATGGTAATATTTATACTCAAGACTTTAATATTATAGCCCAAGCATTCATTATAAAATGGTTTGTATTTGTTTAATATACTTTATAGAATCTTTTAATTTTGCAAAATATTAATATTGTATCTATGTAATATTTAATAATATAATAAAAATATTATAAATATTTTTAAAATTTTTAATATTATTATTATAATATTTAAATCCTTTATAAGTTTATTGTGATTCTATTTTTAATATATAATAAAAACTTTTTTTTTTTAACTTTGCCAGTTTTGCCAAGATTTTATTAGATTTTAAAGTGTATATTAGCTAATGCTTACATATTAATCTAACTCTAAGTTTGATATCACCTGGTGTTTATTATAATATCCAAGTATAACTCACCATATCAGTATTCAAACTATACCAAATAAAGTTATCTGACTGCTATATTACTAGGTAAATGTATAGCATTGTTTGTTTGGAGCTAAATATTTATATAAATAAAATAATTAAAAAAGTTTGCTATTTCTTACTATATAGTATATGTGATGACAATTTTTGATCTACTAGTCCATTTTGAATAATTTAACTACCAAAATACTTATCTCAATAAGACAATTCTAACAAAACCAAAATTATTAAAATTCAATTACAGGATCCCAAGATTATTTAACTTTGTATAATTTTAATAGTAATTTTAAAAACACTAAGTTCTTTAATATTGAATAACTTTTGATTCACTAACTTGTTTTGAATAATTTAACTACCAAAATGTTTGTCTTAGTGAGACAATTCTAACAAGCCCAAAATTTTTAAATTCCAATAACAGAATCCCAAGATTGATAAAAATTTGACAATTATTTAATCAAAATTGGTTTTATATATAGAATCTAATGATTTCCTAACAATACAAATCTTTATTAATTTTGGGATCCTGTAATTAGAATTTAATGATTTTGGTCTTATTAGAATCATCTCACTAAAACAAATATTTTGGTAGTTAAATTATTCAAAACAGACTAGTGGATCAAGACTTATTTGATGTTAAATAAATTTACAAAAGTTGAATAATTCTGGGATCCTGTGATTATATTTTAATGATTTTGAGCTAGTTAGAATTGTCTCATTAAAACGATTGACTGCTGAAGATTTTTTTGGTTCAAAAACTTGAATAACTAGTAGTTAAATCATTCAAAACAGACTAGTGAATCAAAAGTTATTATTAATTCCATAAATTGGAATATATGATCAATTAAAAATAGGTTAAAAATTATGTGAGTGGACCAACAGAAAATGAAAAGTTATGTTTTTGACATTTTAATATGTGATACATCAAGAAAGTAGCTTTTGTATTACTTTGCTCTAGACAATAAAAAGTGCATTCTCATCAAAAATTAAAAAAAAAAGAAAATATACTTTTTAGAAAAGAAAAAAACAATGCTAAAACTAATAAAGAAGTAAAAAAAAATAGAAAATAATAAATAAAAGAAAATTTATAATTGAACACGGGGTGTTTAAACACAGGTACATATGATCTACATTATACATATATACGCAGGGTGTTTAAACACGGGTATGTATGATCTACATTATACATATATATATAACATAAAGATGACGATATTATTGTTTACATATTTATGTAATTTAAATTGATCTAAGAAACAATACGCTTGTCTACATGATTCGATTGTTAAACTAAATCTGAATTAATTTTGTGTCAATACCTTTCTTTCTTATTCGTGTTTGAAATCGTTTTTGAAGAGCAATATAACGTTACAATTTTTATTCAAAAGATATTGCTAAAATCGACCAAAACAATGAAATGTGTGATCCAACATATCTAGCACCTTACTATGTACAGTACAATTTATTTCTTTCTTGTTCTTTTTTATATGAATATGACAATACAATACTAACTGTTGTTTATTTTTTTTTAAATAACTAACAAACAATGTGATACTTACACGAAGAATGCGTATTAGAACAACCAGGATAATAATCTTTGTATTTTTTCGACATTTTCACCACGTGATAACGTTGTATTTTATTCCATTCTAGTGCGATTACTTCTTACAATTATACAATGATTCTTATCTAAAAAAATTTTTTTAATAATATTACTACTTACTTAAAGAACACCGTTGGAATCAATCAGAATAATGAAACATGGGGATCTTTGACATATAACTACTTGGTATTTTTTATCTTGTTTTGAGCTTATACTGTATTATTCTACTAAAGGCTTCTTTTTTTTTTTAATAAAACGATAATTATCTAGAATTCTATTGAAATCGGCCAAGATAACAATAATTGTATTTATACAACGTATCTTGCACATGATCACATTGTATTTTTTCCTCATTCTATTGTGATTTCTTTTTCAATCCCACAATATTATTTACTAAAAACCAATACTTATTTAAAGAACACTATGGAGATCGATCGGAATAATGAAACTTGGGTTCCTTTTACCTCCCAAGCACATAACTACTTGGTATTTTATTCTGTTCTAATAACTTTAATTAGCTCTTTAGTATTCCACTAAAATTTTTTTTTTTAACAAATGATGTTATCTAGAATGCTATTGGAATCAGTCAAGTCGAAGATATTTGTGCTTCTTCGACGTCTTTAACACATAACCACCACATTGTATTTTTCCCGTTCTATTGTAACTTGCTATTTACTATTAGGGGCATGCCATTTATTATGTAATTTTTACTATGGATACATGGTCAGAAGTAGTGATCACGTCTATATGTTATATTAATCACTTAGAATTAGATAAAATGATTACACCATATATGGATAGAGGTAGCTACTAAGTAAAAAATATAACGTAATAAATGGCACGCCCCTTATGCCATATGATTTTTACTAAAAATTTTTTGTCTTCATTATTAAATTCAAAGAATGCTGTTGAGGTCGACCGACATAATAATATTTGGGTTTCTTCGACATATCCGACACATAGTTATGCGGTATTTTTTGTTCCAACAGAATAACGGTTATTCTATTTTTATAAGCATAATGATTTTGCTAAATGAAAAAATGTTAATAAATCAACTAGGATGATAGTGTTGGCACTTCTTCAACGTTTCAAGTACATGATTATGCAATATTTTATTTCACTTTAATATTATATTTTGAATCGCTCTTTTTTTTTTAATAAAGCTACGATTCTTATTCAATCTTAACTAGCAGGGCAACTTTAGTGCCTCACTGGTATTTCCGCAGTATAATGACGTAATATATGTTTACTCTAATTTTTAACATGTTCTTTATATATAGCTGCATGGGTTTACTTTATTTTTGATATTTAAAACTTCAATCTGCCTTTGTCTATAGCTAACGATACGTTAAACGATAATGAACTAGAGAATGCTAATGATATGTTAAATGATTGTGAATTGGAAAATACTGACGATATGTTAAATGATTGTGAATTGGAAGATACTAATAATATATTAAATGATTGTGAATCGGAAAATGCTAATGATATTTTAAATAATTGTGAACCAGAAGATGATGATGATATGTTAAACAATAGTGAACCAGAAGTTACTGATGATCTGTTGAATTCTTTAGAACTGATAACTGGACTTACTTTTCAAACATGAGAAGAATTTAAAAATTGGATTCATAGATTTGCATTAAAGAAAGGTTTTGACTGCAAAATTAAAAGTAGTGAGGCAGTTCAGGGCATAATACGAAGGGCTCTATATGTATGCACTAGATCTGGTGCCAATGATCCACAAATATCGACTAATCCAACAAAACATCGTAAGGTTTCTTCCAAAAAAGTAAAATGTCCTTGGAAAGTAAATGTTACCTATCCAAAAAAAATTAATATGATTAGAATTAATTCATTTGTGAATGAACACAATCATCCTTTTACTCCTACTATGATCAATAAAACTTTGCCTCGGTTTCGAAAATTGATACCTGAGATGCTAGTTGACATTAAAAAGTATGCAATTCAAGGCAGGCTAAATTCCGTGTCGATATACCCTTTAATTAAACATGATTATCCCACCCAGCCTTTAAATAAGCGTGATTTGTACACTGCCGTTTACAATTTTCGCTGAAATAATAATCCAGGAGAGTTGGATGCCTCTTTGATGCTTCAAACCTTGTTAAATTGGAAAGAATTAGACCTATTATGGGTTGTTAAGCTATGTTTAGATTCAGTATCAAGAAAGTTGAATTCACTATTTTGGATGTCGCCATCTCAAAGATTATTATACGAAAATTTTCATGATGTAATATTTATGGACACCACATCAAATATGAATCGGTTCCAAATGATGTTATGCGTTATTGTAGTAATTGATAATAATTTTAAGACAAGGATAGTAGCGTGTAGTCTTCTTGAAGATGAAACATTAGAATCTTTTCAATGGGTTTATGAGACTTTACTTGAAGAAAGTGGTATTGTTTCTAAAACAATATTTACTGATAGTGATCTAGCAATAATAAGTGCTTTAAAAACTGTATATCCCACTACCAAACATATGATATGTATATTTTATATTGATTTAAATCTTAGAAAGAAGTTAAAAGATAAATTAGGTTCTGATTTTAAGGCATTTCATTCAGAGTTTTACCGCTGTCGCAATAGTTTATGTGAAGTTCTTTTTGAGAGTCAATGGTCTGAGTTGTTAGATAATTATTCAGCTACTACAAAATTACATTATATACTACTAAGGAATCATGGGCCGTCCCTTGGATTAATAATCATTTTACGGGAGGTGCACAAAGCACCCAAAGAATTGAGTCGATTAATTCTCATATTCATCAAAAAGTTGATTGGTCAACTTCCTTATTCGGTTTACTAAATAGTCTTAATGATCTTATTAAGCAAAGCGAGCATTTAACAAAATTTGAAATACAGTGTAATGCTATTCCAACTGTTGGATTACCAATGTTGAATTGTCGTTTCTTTCCAAATGTTGATAAAATATTAGAAAAGTTCCTTACTCCTAATATGTTAAACAAGCAAAGAGACCAAATGAATGCAAGTATATGTTATGATGTTATTTGTGTTGATAAATGGGAAGACTTGATTGAAGTATGTTGTATATGCTTATTTTTTTTTTTTTTAATAGGTATGATACTAATATATTTTGTAGACCGATATAGATAGTGAAGCAATAAATCTTTGGATTTGAGAGCAAGATTCCGATATATGTCAAATTTTGTTTAAATTAATGATACAAAATGTAATACCCGATGCAATTCTTCAAGTATGATGCATTTGCGCTACAGGAACTACAGGGAATGGGCATTATATTGTACTGCTTAAAGATGGCAGCCATTTATGTAGCTGTCTTCTCTTAATTATTAAGGGTTTAATTTGCTGTCACTTTTTTTGTGTTGGCACATACTCTCCGTTGGCCACATTTCATATAACCCTTATTCCAAGCCAGTGGTTTTTAGACCCTAAGATTAATGTAGAAAATCTACTTAAAGAAATTCTAGCTATTACTATTTCGGTATCCGAACAACATTAAGAAGCTTCTGAAGTCACACCAAATATTACATTGCATCATCTATTTTCTGTTTGTTCTAATACCTTAAGCTTAGAACCAACTTCTAGACCTGCTAAAGCAAGATTCACTGAATTATTTGGGCTATCTAAGAAGGCAATTGACCATGCAATTAAGGCCGAAATTTATTCAAATTTGTCTGATGTGCTTAAAACATTTATTAAAGAAGCACAAAACAAAATAAATAGAAATCAAGTTCAAGATGAGAATTACATTGACGAGAATTATATTGATGAGAATTATGCTAATAAGAATAGCATGGCGGACATTTATTTTAATTGGTCCAAAAAAATAAACAAGTAAACAATATGCATGACCAGTCAGGAGATATACCAAATTAGGAAGCTACATTCTAGAATGATCTACAGACGAATTCTTGAATTTTATTGGCTCTTACAAGCCACAAAATTGCTTAAAGTCGTACATTGACAAAAAAAAATTTTTTTATAATAATTAACTGCAAATTGACCTTTGAATATATAGTTTAAGACACCTAGTTTAAATAATCCACGTTAATCAGCTCTCATCAAAAAAGTAAATGAAAGTTGAAATTTGAGTAGTTGTTTTAAAATATAGAAACTTAATCTTGCTAATCTGTAATATTTTAACTATTTTTTTATAGTATTAGATTCCCGAAGACAACTAGAGAAGAACACGTTTCTGCAATACATAGCATATGTTTCACTTATAGCAGTTGAAATTGGTTCCGTTGTTCTTGGTACTGTAGTAATACTGAAAATGAAGTAATGCGAGATTGGATGATACTAGTTATTCTGGAGTAAAAACCATCTTTCCAAAAAGTTTCAAGAATTTTTTATGGCTTCACTTGTCAACAATATCATTACCAGATAATTGAAAATAGTAAATAAGAAGTAACCAATTTGTAATGTAGTTTCCAAACTAAGAAAATTTTTGCAAGAAAATTTTCAGGATCTGATGGTAAGCTAGAATTTTAAATTTTTACTTCTATTATAAATTATTGTATCCAATAAGTAAACTAATACATTTTTTTAAAAATCAAGTAGGGCTTTCAGTTTTAAAAAATATATTCGGGTACTTAGCCATAATATTGTTGTGCCATTATATATTATAAGTTATAAAAAGAGACGAAAATAGTAAATAGCCATAGCAAGGCATACAACGGCCAGTTAATGATCATCGGGGGCTAATCTTACAGATTACAAAATTCTTAGCAAGTTAAGAATCCGAAGTAAAACAGAAAGTTGTTTTGGCAGGTCGCATTGGGCATAGGGTTCAGAATGGGCCGGGTCAGGCCAGGTTTCTTCAAATTTAAGCCCAAGCCCAAAGAAATTTATAAGCCCGAGCCCGGGCCCGGCCCAGTAAAAATTTACAGATTTGGGCCGGGCCGGGTCACTTCAAAACTATACCTGGCCCAACCAAACCCGACTGGGCCCGGTGATTAAGTGGATGTCACTGGCACGTAGGGTTGGTTAGGTTCCAGTTAGGTTCTGATAGGTTCTAAGTAAATTAATAATTTTTAAACTGATTTTTTCACTTTGTCTCTTATTGATCGTTACCAATACTAAAGATCCAAGAAAAGAGATACTAATAGAAAAAATTTCGAAAATTTAATCAATGAACAAAAACTAGCAAAACAGATGAAAGAAAGTATCACCTAACAATGCTCTAATAGTCCAGCTTATAGTTGCTCATTCAAGGCACGACGTATAATTCCATATACCTATAAAAACAAAGTGCTGACTCATAACTAAAAAGAAACAAAACCAGATCTACGAAATCCATAAGAATGAAGAGAGTTAGTTCCTATTAATTTCATAAAAGAGAATAAAAAAAACGAAACGAGTTACTTATCGTTAGACCAGTTTCCGGTTCTTGCCCAACCAAATCTAAGTTGTATTCTCTAATGCCGACCTAGAAGAGAAGAGGATCTAGAAGGTTAGTTAACTAGATAATGCTTACATTAGTATTCAGTCAATGTGAAAATACTGAATATTTTGATCGCCACAAATATTCTGAGCCTAAAAGAAAAGAAAAAAAAGAAAAAAACAAAAAGACAATGTTAGCAAGACGAAAGTTCAATAAGACAAAGAAAATAAAGGCACTCAACTACCAACAAGAAATTTCACTGATTGTATACATCCCATGAGACGAAGTAATCCAAAAAGGAACCCAATGATCTAACGGCAAAAAAAGAAAGATAGAAATATTTAATCAAAACTGCCTTCGATAAATTGATGAATCCGATCTGGCTGTCAAATTATTGACGGTCCCCATAGTCAAATTTAGGAGTGATACAAATTTTGGGGTATTACTCAAATTAGCAGATATGCTAAACATAAATTCAATTGTATGAAATTGACCAATCACGAGAAAGTTATCCTATATTTATAGGGCCTGTGGGGGCCCGCGGGCCCATTTCAAAAACCCGACCCAAGCCCGGTATTTAATAAACCCGGTCTAAACCCGACCCACTTTATAACGGGCCAAAATATTGGACCCGGCTTTGACCCAAACCCCGCCCAACCCGCAAACCCGCGGGTTTAGCCCGGCCCATTCTGAACCCTAATAATAATATTTAGCATTATTATACTTGATTCATAAAAATAAATTTTATAAATTCTGTTTATAAAACTTATTGAACGCATAAAACATTACAAGATTTTACTTGGCATCACTTAAGTATAAATAGTTTCATAGTCAAACCGCAGATAAATTCTGTAAGCTAGTGATGATGAAGTAATTCTTGTTATTATAAATCAAACTGGTCTTATGAGTTATTTTTGCTATTCAATTTTGGTATAAAAAGATAAAAAATTATTATTAATCTAATTTGGCCATTGATAATTTCTATTAGATATTCTTAAGTTACTATTAAAAGCATTTTTGGTTAATAAAAGCTGTATTATAAATTAGCAGTGCATTCTTTTTAAAAATTTATATAAATTTCATAGTGATAATATATTTATTAATTTATTCACTGTAAAAATTTTATACTGCAAGCTAAAATTGATCTCTGAATCGTAATCATAATATAGGTTTAAAAAAAATCTGCTATTATTACTTTCAATTTATTAATCTTAACTACTTATAATCTCAATAGCATCCAAACAATAAATTTGTTCACCAAAATTGTATTAAGCTTATAGATTGGACTTTCAAAAAGATTATGTTAAGTAACAAGCTCAAGTTTAATAATTTTTGGGAATAATTCCATATATGGATCCAAAAAGTTTAATAAGCTTAAGGAATAAAAATAGATTTTTAGATTTAATAAAAATCAGACATATATAGTGTTGGTGTCCTTATGTAGGAAATATCAGTAGTTATTCATTATTCGAGATGATTCTAAATATCATCTTGTATTACAGCTGTTTTCAAAAAGGTGTGAACGATCAGGGATCGCCATATCAAGGATATTTCTCCAATTTTCTTCTTTTTTTTTACTCTCGCTTCTAACAGAGAAAGATTCTCACCAATTTTCCAATAGAAATAGTTTTTATAGTTCAAAAAAATAATACTATTCTAAGTTAAAGGTAGATTTTAACAGGTGAATAAAGAAATTTTTAATAAATTCCTAAAAACGGTGATCATTATTGAGTCTTGCTTTATAAAGTAAATTAATTATTTATCAATTAAAAATTATAGTTCTTTAACACATCTCTTAAAGTAAAACTTTCTCCCATTTAGAGTTGCTGAATGTTTTTTTTTTTGATTATATTCAATTTTGATAGCTCATTATTGCATCGTGAACAAAATTAAAATCTAAAAGAATCTTTTAGAGTTATCGAATAATTATAATGCAATAGTTTTTTTTTTGAACAAGAGAAACTTGATCTTCTGTCCAATTTGGCGTAAAATTTGTGTATAAGCATATTTGTAATATCACATTTGCCATTTTTGTGTTTGCAAATCAATTCCACGGTATAAACACTTTCGACAGCTAAAGCAAGTCCCACTTTTGTATATAAGTTTTGTATCTAGTGCANTAACTAGATAATGCTTACATTAGCATTCAGTCAATGTGAAAATACTGAATATTTTGATCGCTACAAATATTCTGAGCCTAAAAGAAAAGAAAAAAAAAGAAAAAAAAAAAAAAAAAAAAAAAAAGAAGAATAAAAGAAGATAAAGATAAAAGGAACCGTCAAAAAAAAAAAAAAAAAAAAAAAAAAGAAAAAAAAAAAAAAAAAAGTAAACAGCCATAGCAGAAATAGACGTTTATTTTAATAAATATATGTACTTTAATTTAGTTGGATAAATAAATAATTCTATACATATAGTTTTAATTAAAAGAATAAATTAATGAATGCCACAGTAAAGTGGGAGATAGGACTATATATTATAGTATTTGGCATCACGATATCTATTGATTAAGTTTTAAATTATAAATTTTATCATTAAATATACTAAATATAAATACAGAAATATTATAAATTATATATAATTACTTGTCGCTAAGTTAAATTTTTTTAAAACTTTTTAAAGCATCTTGGCCATCGCAAGCAAACCGTATTTGCAAGTGTTCATATCCTATTTGAAACCAACATTTAAATATTGTTCCTTGATTTACTTTAGAAGCTACAGTGATATCTTCATAATTTCCCCTTGCCGTCTACCAAATATAAATCAGGTTTAATTTTTAATTTCAAGGTTACTTCTACTATAGCTTCTTTAGTAGTCTGAAGGTGATTTTTACTTTCTTTTCCTCTTTGCCTCGATTTTCTAGTAAAATGTTTTTCTCATTAGCATTAGTAAGTCGGTTAGTAGAATTTTAATTTCACTTAAAATTTGGATTAAATCCTTGATTTTCTTACCCCAACATGTTGTGTAATAAGTTCTTTGACAAGAGCAAGCCCTATTCCGGTACCTTCCTGACTACATGAACGTTGAGATTTTACATGATAAAACGCCGAAATATATTGATAAAGATATTTTATATTAATTACTGGAACTTGCTTAAAATGTAAAAAAGGATTTGATTTTCTTTCTACCAATTGTTAGAGGATGATATGGGTCTTTTGTTTTGCTTGAAGTGCTTTCGTGCTTGATAGAAAAAACAAAAAGAACTGAAAGAACAAGAGCAAAAAGCACAAGATAAGGAATAAGGTGAAAGTGGTAAAATAACAGAATTAAATAAAAATTAACATACAATGACCAACGGCAAAACTATGCTTAGATTCCTTATTTTCATATTACCTGTATAATTCACTTTAAGTCCACTTGAATCTATATCAATAAATGGTGATTTCTTTAATAACCCATGCGGTTGGCAATGGAGTTATTAATCTAAATCTCTATTGCCATTATCGTTGTACTGGTACGTACATGTAAAATGCTGTTGGGAACTAAAACTAGTATGTCACTGTACATACTTTGGCATAACAGTACTGAATTAACTTATTCATTATAAATTACTTACCAAAATTTTGCTCTGTAAGCAAAGTTTTTAAGGTATATGATCTATACTGATCTTTTTTTACTAAAGACATACGAAGAGTTAAAGAATACTACTAGGCTAATGCGTAGCATTGTGAGGCCGGAGCTAAAATATTTAAAATTTTAAGTACAGTACTATATTGTACTATATATAGTATTTATATAATTTTAATTAAAAAATTTATTTTAAAATTAAATAATATTAAATACTATTTATGAATTTAATAATTAATAATTAAATTGTATTATTATATAATTTATAATTAATATATTCAAGTTTTAGGTAATAAAGAAATTAGCTGCATTTCTTCAGTTTTTCTTTCTTGCATTCTTTTACACTTTAAAATTCGGTGAAGTCTTTCAAAATTAAATGGTTTAAAAATAATATCATCAAGTGAACGGACTCGAGATACTGCTACAAAAGAAAGTCCAGCAGCAAATTCTTTGCTACCAATATCTATTCTAACTTTTGGTAGTGTAAGCCCTTGGCTTTTGTGCACTGTAATAGCCTATGCAAGACAAATAGGAACTTGCAAACGTGAATATATTGCTCCTGATTTACCTTCCCATTTGCGTTGAATTGGTACAATTGGAACAACATTTATACCATTTACTATACTAATAGTAGGTCCTGTATAATTATCAAATTTAATAAAAACAGCTATAGGAAGTGAAGATGGACTTTGCTCTTCTTCAAATAAAATATCTTGAATAATTCCCATTGAACTATTAACTAATCCAGCTTCTGTCCATAGATTTGCTATTAGCATAATACGTGCACCTTTGCTTAATAATAATTCTGCCTCAAGACCACCTGCTGCATCAGAATCTGCATTTTTAGCTTCTTTACCTCCCCTATTATGTATTGCAAGAATTTTTGCAACAGGAACATTTAATGATTTTAATTTATCAGTATTTATTATATTAACTTCAGTCCATTTTGCCATAATAAATGTAGTATCTGAAAATCTATTATATTCTGTTTTATTTATTTTATCATCAAAACATGTACTAAGTGTTCTCCAGTCTGTAATAGTAGATTCACTACTACGCAATCGTAAGAGAATATCTCGAAAATTCTTTTGTTCTTCAGAATCTCCAGATTGACACTCAACAATATCAAGTTTATATACTTCTTGAAACTGGTTGTAGGCTATAATACCATCATTAGATAGAGAATTTTTTAAAATAGTTGTAGTATACATAGGATGATCAAGCACAGGAGGAAGCTGACCAAAATCACCAAACAAGATAATTGATTTTCCACCAAAAGGCTGGTTTTTTTGTTCAGAAAAAGCTTGACGTAATTGCAAATTAATTAAAACAAGCATCTAACGTCCAACCATACTTTTTTCATCAATTATAAAATATTTTATATTTTGTAACTTATTTTGTAAACGGTTTAATTGCTCACCAGTTATGTCAAGATTATTACCAATAGGTATTGGAATAGAAAAAGCTGAATGAATTGTTTCTCTATTAATATTAAAGGATACAACTCCTGTTGGAGCAAGTTCTAATATAGGTGAATTAGATTTGATTTCTGTTAATTCAAGAAGTCGACATCTAATTGCTCTAATTAGTAATGACTTTCCTGTACCAGCAGTTCCCATAACAATAATGTTAAGTGGCTCAATTTGACAACCTGTAAAAATGCTATGATAATGTGATTCTATTCGCTTAAAAATTGTTTTTTGCTTATTATTTAAAATCTGATAATCTATAATATCAGTATTAGATATTTCATTTATCTTTATTTTATTATTTGATTTATTATAACTAGAGCTTGTACCTGTATAAGTGTTACCTGGGTAACCCGGTTAACACCTGTCAACCGGGTCATAGCTATCGTTAACTGAGTGACCCGAATTAATTATCTATAAGCATGATAATGTGACGTACAAACGTATGTACAGTACGTATGTCCGTTGGGAGTGAGGTCATTTTAAATTTTATTATTTAAACCCAGTTTATTTTCCGACGGCCTCTAGCCGTTTGAGAATAAACTGATTATGTTACAGCTATTATCATAATTCTCGGGGCACCTGACATAAAAATTAATAAATTTATCAGTTACCATTATCATTATACGTAGTTTTTTAAAAAAATGCATATAAGAGAATTTATGATTTTGCATCAATTAATTAAACAAACGGTTTACCTGGATTATTAAGATAACCTAGTTTATAATGTTATAAACGGTGAGTAACCCGGAGCTTAAATTTTTTAATGGGTGCAACCTCTAAAAAAATTACATAACCTTAAGAGCTACCTCAATTTTGCATTAGCCAATCAAACAAACCGGGTCAACCGGGTCAACCGGGTAACCCGGATTTTTTAAAACAATCCGNACGGTTTAATTGCTCACCAGTTATGTCAAGATTATTACCAATAGGTATTGGAATAGAAAAAGCTGAATGAATTGTTTCTCTATTAATATTAAAGGATACAACTCCTGTTGGAGCAAGTTCTAATATAGGTGAATTAGATTTGATTTCTGTTAATTCAAGAAGTCGACATCTAATTGCTCTAATTAGTAATGACTTTCCTGTACCAGCAGTTCCCATAACAATAATGTTAAGTGGCTCAATTTGACAACCTGTAAAAATGCTATGATAATGTGATTCTATTCGCTTAAAAATTGTTTTTTGCTTATTATTTAAAATCTGATAATCTATAATATCAGTATTAGATATTTCATTTATCTTTATTTTATTATTTGATTTATTATAACTAGAGCTTGTACCTGTATAAGTGTTACCTGGGTAACCCGTTTAAAACAATCCGGTTTGTGGCCCAGTAATAGTCTGGTAAACGGGCGGGTTATCCGGAATTTGAAATTTATTTCGGGTACAACCTCTAATTATAACTAGATGCTCTTTGTATAAATGAATCCACTTCTCTAAGATCAGCATCAGAATAATTTTGTCTAACTTCGCTAATCCAGTCATAAGTTCAATCAATATCGTGAGATCCAAGATCAAAAGAACTATCAATTACTGAGTTAGGACCCATTTCTGCTAGAAGTATCCAATCAAATCGGTATTCTTCTTCTTCATTTTCAGATTCTTCTTCTTGACTTTCATCATCTATTATTTCTCTTGTTTTATTATTATCTATAGGGGGCCCAAGTAAGTCTATTGGATCAGCATTAATTTCTTCAGAATAGTGATCATATAAAACTGTCCTTGAAATTGTATTATTTTGAGTTAGGAGTTGAATGTCTCGATGAAAAACATGAAGAAGAACTTTTACATGGCAGAACTCTTCCCATTCTGGTCTATTTCGCAATGGTGATGGTCGTGGCCAAACTCGTATAATATTTTCAGTTTTACATTTTTTCCATTTGTTATTGGTAAATTTATATTTAAGATATAACTTATATAATGAGAAATTTTCAAACTCAGAAGGCCTATCCCAGTATATTTTTAAAGTAGGACAAGTTGTCCATCCAATATTTTCAGTTTTTCTAGAATTTCCATCATCATTAACACCTGTACCACAAAGCCAACGAGGTGTTTCTTTATTGAGATTTAATGAAAAAAAGTACGACTTGAATGATAAAGAGGAGTTCCAAGAAGTAAATAACAAGTTTCTAGTTTCTTGAGCAGATATATCACGTTCAGCAATACTATGAAGCAATAATTTTTGAACTGGAGCAAGTAATTTATCAGTAGAATTGCTGTTATTAAGTATTCGATTTAATATTTGTGAAAAGCCCTCTGATCATGGTTCTGATTTACTTGCATATTTGGAAATATATTGCAAAGCTGCATGAATACTAAGAATAGGTTTAATATCAACATTTGCTCTCTATCCTTGCAGTTGAATTCTACTATGAGGATTAATATATGGGTTGTTTCTTGCTATTATAAGCTCTAAATGACCATGGCTATCATCACGCAAGAAAGTATGATTACTTTCCACTTTAGGAAATCCGAATCTGCAAGATTGTTGTTGGCCACGTTTGGTACAAAGACAATATGCAGGACTGCATCGTGTATGTCGCTACAACTTGTTAACTAATCTGATATAATCTTGTTCATCATCATGAAGTTCTTCAAGACGTTTTTGGCATGAATGATTGTTAGGAACAGGAGCATTAGGTCCTGGATTAATAGTAGTACCAAAGAGTTAACATATTTTGTTATTTCTTTTAATAAATTTTCATCTTCTCTTAGTTGTTCCCATTCAATTTTAGGAGCATTTTTATCTTTCCAATTCCATTACATGAACACTACCATGATGTTGCCATTCAAATCTATACCACCAATCATCTAGATTTCATTTTTTTATTAGCACAGTATTAAAAAAATTTCAAATCGTTTATTAAAAAACCAAGTAGCAAGATGGGGATTGTCAATAATGTTTTGAAGACGATTTTAAGTAGATGGCATAAGTGCATGAAGTTCTGGCCAGTGTAGATCAGCAGCACTGAATGTAAAGAATATTAAACCTTGTGAACCTAACTGTATAATCATGTCTGATAATTCACGACGTCTTGTATTCCAAAACTGCCTTAATCCACATATTCCTAAACCAAATCTCATAATTCGGTCAGCCATATTTGTATTACCATCAGCAATAATTTCCTGTATATCTTCAACTGTAAGCTGATTATCATTAAAATTTTGTTTAACGTATACTCTTCCTTTCTGCCATCTCATCTGTGAATTAAGTGCAAAATATCGCCAATGAGTATGCTAAGCAAATCTTCCATCTTTATATTGCAATAAATGCTTAAAGTATTCAGCTGGTTTGATATCTTTGAAACGTTCTGAACGAAGATCAGCACATCCTGTTGGGTAAAGAGTTGGAAATGCACGTACAATATATCCTGAAGTTTGAAATTCATTAATAGGATTATTATCAATTTTTGGCCACTCAATAGTATTATTAGCTAATAATCTATTCATTGTATTATTTATAGCAATTTCTTCTCGATTATCTGAGGGTAGATAAGGTATAAAGGTATGTGTAATTACATTTTCTTCATTTTCATTATTTTCTTCATTAAATTCATCATTTATCAATTGATTAACTTGAAGTTGGTCATTAATAAATCCATCTTCTGGTAGCAATTGAAGATTTTCATTATTTATAGTGATTTCTGAATAATAGTTGTTGTTCATCTTTAGCCAATACAATGCATGAGCAACTTTATTACGACGAACTTTAAAGTCTCTAAATGCTATTGGGTCATTATCAGATTGCCGACGTATAATAAGCATATTTAATGAAGATGGATGCCAAGGGAGACAAGTTGTAAATTCTTCCATATCTTGAGAAAAATTGATAATATTTCCTCTATATCCATGTTGTCCTCCACGAAGTCTATAAACTACCATTATAGGAAAAACTTGTGCAATAAGCATCTCTTCAATTTCTGTTAGTCCTTGAAGCTCTTCGGGTACTTCTCCTGGATCCATATTGTTATCAAATGAGAATTTTTTTGGTAAAGTCTTCTCATTATAACAACGACGACATTCCCCCATAACAAGAGTTATTGATGGAAAACATTCTTTGCATGTAGGACACTCTGAGTGTTTTAGCTTTGCTACTTTATTACGAAACTAGCGCAAAAGAACTTTATCAAATTCATCAAGAACTGCAGAAGGCAGAGGTAAAGATATATCTGGTTCATTTATATTTCTGATTGAGGATTTCTATTGCTATCATCTGTAAGGTTTGTTTCAAATTCTTCAAGATCTTTCTCAATTTTATGTAATGTTTCTTTTGCTCTTTTTTGCCATTTTCGTTCTCGATCACGTTCAAGACGGGCCTCATGTTGCTCATGTGATTCATTTTTTCTGCTTTTACGTTTTCTTAAAGTATCTCTTAAAACTAAATTTTTTCTTGCTTGGTTTTCTTCTTCCATTGAGCTTTCTACTATTGGACTTTCTACTATTGTTGGGCTTTTTACTCGTAAATCTGAATCTTCTTCTGTTTGATCTTCCTCCTCCATTGAGCTTTCTACTATTGAACTTTCTACTATTGTTGGGCTTTCTATCATTATTGGGCTTTTTACTTTTGGACTTTCTGCCATAGAGATTTCTTCCATTCTGGTTTTAATTTATAAGAAATAATTAAAAAAAGTTACAAAGCTATAAAGTAATGATTAATAATGTAATTATGAAATAATAGAATGAATTTTTGTTACTAAATAGTATGCTTTTAATTGTCCAGAGCGAAGCGAAGGACTTACATTTCTACGCTGCTTAATGACCGAAATTACGATTTTGATACATTTATAGTAAAAATATCAAAAACGTAATTGTGGCATTTTTTGTCTGTAACGCCACGTACCTATATTTGCACAGTTGTGCACTATCAACAGAAGTTTTACGCGTTTTTTATACAGTAATAACTACTGTAGTAATTTAAAAAGTTTTTTTTAAATTTTTCATATCCGGATTATTACAACTTACTGTAACTATTGAGTGTATGTATTTAATCGAAACTCTAATTGTTACTAGAAAAATAAGTTTCTAATTTACTTGAATAAAGGTCTCTTTAGCATTATACTAGCCTACTTCCTTTATTTTTTTTAAGAAAATCGAAGGACAATCTATGTGCTACATACGTACGTATATAAAGTACAAACTCATGACGATTTCCGGTTTGTTTTTTACACATCTAATATTAATATGCCGAATAAACTCTTCGAAAGACTTTCAAATGATTACCTTAAACTTCTTGAATGCAAGTATATATTAATCCCAAAAGCGAATAATATAAGCGTAACAAGAAATCTAATAGATATAGCTTTGGTATAATTTTTTGGGAAATTTCAGGTGGCAAACCGTCATTCCAATCGTTGCGAAAATCCTTATGGTATTATTTTTCATATATCTGAAGGAGGAAGAGAAATACCTACAGAAGGTACACCAGACTCATGCATTCAACTCTACGAAAGATGTTGGAATTATGATCCCAACCAGCATTTTTGAACTTGAAGAAATTTCAAGAAAATTTGTGGGTCTATCGGAAAATGAAAATTTTGGTATGTATAATAAACTGCATGGGTTAATGATGAATTATTCTATGCAATCTTATTAAAAAATTTCTATCATTTCATTTAGGTACAGGTAATTTTAACGAATTTATTTTAGATACTACGCCTAAAATCGTTTAATTTAGAGATTAGGCTTGTTTTTTTTGAATTGGTAAATGGATACCGATTCTAAAATGACACGATTAAAGGTAAATTTTTGTTTGTTTTTTTTTTTATATAAAAGGGAAATAATTTTTTTTTGAAATTGTAATAATTATCTTATTAGATTCGGTAGACAAGACATCCGACCAGATAGCCAGGAATCGATGAAACATACGAAAATTTAGTTAGCATTTAATCTTTAGGTGAGTAGTGATAGTATCCAGGTAGGGTATCACCCGGGCTATCTGCAGATAGTCAGATATCCGGTGTGAACTCAGCTACCCGGATAAACATACCCGGATAATACCAGATAAAATACCCGGATAATACTCAGAAAGTATCTGCGCAATAGAAATTTAAAAAAAAATTTTTTTTTTTGGAAAATTAGGTCGTCAGGTTATGCAAAAACGAAAATTTATCTTTGCGTGGCCTAATAGGCGATAGTAAAAATAAGATTTTTTAGACACAAAAATTTATAGCCAATATGACTTTATGTCTATATTTGCTAGATATTTATTATTTTTCTTTTTTTTTGTTGTTTTTTTTGCCGGCCTGATGAAATGATAATCACTGATTATCAAAGCCAAAAGCGAGAAAATTTGGTGATCTCTAAATGAATTAGAGCGCTAATACCATATGACCTTAATATGTTACGATAATAACCAGCTTATAATTTGTGGCTTTGCCACTATATACTCATATACCAGGAACGTAGTTATGCTTAATTGGCATATTTATTTTATATATTAATAGGCTATACTTATATGAGCATACTGGATTTGATATTCGTGTTGTCGTATGATGAAACGAAATCAGGTTTTTGATGACATGTGTTATTTCTCGATTTTCACCGATCGTAGAAATTTGTTAGACCACAGCACTACTGTATCTACTATATATTTTATAAAATTTAGACCCAAAAAGGGTTTACTAAATTAAAAGTTTGATTTGAACAGAAAAGAGTATTTAATTATCTTTACCTGGGTACATCGGGTAGGATTTTATATCCGGATATATCCATAAATCACCCGGGTAACCCGCGGGTTTACCTGTCGGATAACCGGGTAGCATTTTTTTGATCAGGTACTATCACTATAGGTGAGTATATATTAATTCATTTTTAATTGCTTTTTTTTTACTTTATTATTATTATTATTATTTCTATATTTTTTCGCTTGTTTCTTTTTTAAATTGGTAAATGGATACCGATTCTAAAATGACACGATTAAAGGTAAATTTTTGGTTTTTTTTTATATCATATAAAAGGTAAATTTTTTTTTTTGAAATTGTAATAATTATCTTATTAGTTTCAGTAGACAAGACATCCGACCAGATAGCCGGGAATTGATGAAACATAGCATTTAATCTTTAGGTGAGTATATATTAATTTATTTTTATTCGCTTTTTTTTTTACTTTATTATTATTATTATTATTTCTATATTTTTTTCGCTTGTTTTTTTTTTTGAATTGGTAAATGGATACCGATTCTAAAACGACACGATTAAAGGTAAATTTTTGTTTGTTTTTTTTTTTTATATAAAAGGTAAATATTTTTTTTAAAAATTGTAATAATTATCTTATTAGATTCGGTAGACAGAACATCCGACCAGATAGCTAGGAATTGATGAAATGTACGAAAATTTAGTTAGCATTTAATCTTTAGGTGAGTATATATTAATTCATTTTTATTTGCTTTTTTTTTCTAAAATGACAATTAAAAGTAAATTTTTTATTTATTTATTTATTTTTTTTTTTTTAAAATTGTAATAATTATTTTATTAGATTCGGGTTCCGACCAGATTTTTGCCATAGCAGATAGTTTAATTTTTAGGCGAGTATATATTATTTCTTTTTATTTGCTTTTATTATTGATTTACTTTTTTTACTTTATTATTATTTTTTTTTACTTATTTTTTTTTAATTGGCAAATGGATACCGATTCTAAAATGACATGCCATTTTACGATTCATAAGACATAGCTTTAGTATGAATCAATCGCGAAATAATAGTTAAATTTAAATTTAGTACAATAGTTATAATAGTTAGACTTAGGTAGTTAGATTAAATTCGATATGGTGGATATAAATATAGTAAGTTAAAATAATGTTTTAAAAATTAATTTAATTAAATAAATAAATAATTTTAATTTTTAATAGAAGTTAATTAATAATAATTTAAAAATAATACTAGTAATTTAAAAAAAAGTTTTTTTTTTAAAATAATTTAAAAAATAATAATATATATAATGTTATTAATAATAAAAAAATATAAATAAAATTTTTTAATAAAAAATAATTTAATATTAAAAAAAAAATAAGTTGAAAAAGTTAAAATAAAAATTTTATATTAAAAAAAAATAATAAAATAATTTTAAGGGTAGGGTATCTTAGGTCACATTACACATATATAATTTCATGCAGATCACAGAACTCAGCCCTTATAAAAGATCACACAAACTTGTGATCTTTAAAAATTTTTCGCAACGGTTTAATGTCGTCAAAAAAAACTGTTTCTTGATCGTTCAAAGGCTCGTGCACTCAATAGTATGTCATTTTCTATTAGCAAATTGGGTTAAAAAAGAGTTTATTTAGGAATAAGGCAAAGTTGACTTTGCTCATCCGGCCTTAAAAGTGCGCATCTCAAGCAAACTTTTCTAAAAAATAAATATTTTTCTTTAAATTTTACAGATAACAACTTCAATAGCTTGTTTACACTTAATTATGTTGCAAAAAATTATGGCATTTACGAATTTTTGGAAGTTTACTAGTAACTCTTTGTGAAAAATATGGTTATTAATAATCTATTTATAGATTATATGGTATATTGTAGCCGTATTAAAACATGGTAAATAGTCTATTTAGATAGTCGAAAAAAGCTAAAATTTTTGTTATAATGCTTGTAATAATTTTGCAAAACATTTTATTAATATAATTATTTAGTATTATATTAATTAAAATAAAAAAATGGTTATAACTTTGAAGATATTTAGTTTTTGTATGTACATATCGTAGTAAATATAAATTATTTTGATTGGACAAAATCTATTTTTAGTTTTGTACATCAGTGATCTACAACTTGCAATTATGCCGTTATTTTGCTATATCGTAGATCACATAAGATACCCTACCCTTAAAACAATAAATATAATAGTTTAATTAAAATAAAATAAAAATAAAAAAATATTAATAACTTAATTAAAAATTTATTTTATTTTATTTTATAATAATAATTTATTTTAAAAAAATGCATATAAATTTATGTTTGTATACTATCAAGTCATTAGATATTTAATGCATTATTTTTAACAACCTTATTATATTAATTCTATATATTTATTTAATTTATATTTTAAATTTATGTTTTTATATAATTTAATTTAATATTTAATATTGTATTTTAAACTAATAATACAAATTAATAAAAATTTTATTAATTAATCAATTTTATTTAGCTAATTAATTAATTGTCTATTTAATTAATTTACTAATTAATTAATTTATTAATTAATGCTCCGGACGCACATAGTAAATATTTATTTTTTATATTTATTTAGTTATCAAGAATTTGTATGATAAAATGAATTGCAAAATTTTATTAAAATGAATTGAAGGCTTTTTATTTTTTTTTATAAAAACCTTATTATTTTTTTTTAAATTTATTCTTGAGATACATTATTTAAATTTACTTTCAATTTTTTAGATGTTTTTAATTTATATCTACTACACATGCTTTTCAACATCATAATTATCTTGTGTTACTAACAATATTACTACAAGTAAAGGCAAAAGAACTAAAAAATACAAAATGGGAAATTAATAATTATTAATAATGCTACCGGTATATATTTCATGTAAAATTAATTTTTTGTATTATTTTTTACAAAGTTATCTGATATTATGGGACCTTTTACATCAAATCAGGGCTTAGAGACGATTTTTTGATTCAACAATTAAATTAAATTTTGATTGTTGTGATAAATATAATATTTATTTATAAAATAGTTTAGTACGTATGCGCATACATTACAGGGAACTTTCTAGAATACATTTCTATATGCACAAACATGTAAGGTAAAAAATTTTTTATAGACGGACTCAAAAAAAAACACCCAATATATTATTTTTGACACGTATTATGCGATTAATAGGTCAGTTATTTTGTACTTAGACGAAGAAACAAGTATATTTCTTCTAGTACAGTATAGAGATCTGTATAGAATGCTAACGTAAAATCTTTTTTTCTAATTTAAATATATTAACAAGTCGTTGTGAGGTTGTTTTTAGCGCATAGGTTCAAGATCTAGCTGATCTATACGATTGGCAGGATGTTAATACTCTACTAGACAAGGTAAAGAGGTAATTTCACAAATCTATTTCGCACAACAGCTAACAAAGGTAGGTTACGTTATTACAGCTATAATTAAGTGTTTTATTTTGTTATCAGTATATAAATTAATATTTTTTTTTCTTCTTTAGATTTAGAAAAAAAAAATTGAATAGAAATTCAAGTAGGGCATAGGCACATTCAAAAATAAAAAAAAGCATTTAAATGGTATTTAAATACTGCTGAAAGTTGAGTTTTTTGATTAGTATGAGTGAAAGAAGAGCATTTGGTATTTAAAATTTGTTAAACGCGATGATTTTAGAAAAATGGTTGAGGATACGAATGGCGCTTCAGATCCGTTATAGCAATTTCTCCCAAAGAAATAATTTAGACTCTGCTATGATAAAGGCATAGAAATCTTTCGAACCAGGTGATTTTAATAGCATAATCAAGGGAAAAAAAAAGAAATAGTATTTTGAATCTGCTGAGAGAGTAATTTCAGAAAAATAACTATGTGCAAGTGCCGATTTTAAAGAAATGATGATAAATGGCGTTGTAAGTACAAGACCATTTATTAATATAAGTATTTATAATAAATTATTCAGTTCATAAATACTTACTATTTATAATATTGTAAAATATGTTGAGTGTGATTCCAGTAGAATGACAATACAAAAGATCATATAAACAGTTAACCTATAAAAATGGTTAAACGATTAAATAATTAATAAATGGTTAAACGGTTATTAAACCTATCTTGTCATCTTTAAGATATAATTCAAACATCTTACATTCACCCTTCTCTATGCCAATACCTTTTTGATTATTATCAGCAAGTTTTTGTTCTTTGAATGTTCTCTTATTGAATTTTCGGGTAAATTTAATAATATTGTAAAATATGTTGAGCGGGATTTCAGTGGAATGATAGTACAAAAGATCAAAAATTGTTTAAACGATTAAATAATTAATAAATGGTTAAGCAGTTATTAAACCCATCTCGTCATCTTTAGGATATAATTCAAACGTCTTACGTTCACTCTTCTCTATGCCAATACCTTTTTGATTATTATCAGCAAGTTTTTGTTCTTTGGATGTTCTCTTTGGAGACATTATTGAATTGTCGGTAAATTTAATAATATTGTAAAATATGTTGAGCGTGATTCCAGTGGAATGACAGTAGAAAAGATCATATAAACGGTTAATCTATTAAAAAAATGGTTAAACGATTAGATAATTAATAAATGGTTAAGCGGTTTAAACCTTATCTCATCATCTTTAAGATATAATTCAAACGTCTTACATTTATCCTTCTCTATGCCAATACCTTTTTGATTATTATCAGCAAGTTTTTGTTCTTTGGATGTTCTCTTTGGAGGCATTATTGAATTGTTGGGTAATTTTAATAATACTTGAATATTTTAAAAGAAAATAAAATACGTTGAAAATTTTGACGAAAGTTAGTGCACAAACGTAATTAATAATAAAACAAGTTTTTAATAACAAAGCAGGTTTTATAGTTCTACTGCTTTAGAAAGTAACTCTACGATACGATAGGTTTGTTTTTTTTTTTTAACTTTTTTTTGAAATTTTAATTACACGACACGCGTGCAGACAGACAAAAAATTTCAAAATTGTACTTTTGATAAAATTTCTGTAAGATGTACAAAGATACATCAGAAAGGACATGTTTTTTGGGCTAAATGTATCAAAAACGTAACTTTTGTATCACCTTGCTTAAACACTAATTGACTGTTGCTACGCTCCGGCCAATAACATGCTTTAAAAAAATTTTTTATTGTGTAAACCACAAGTTGCCAATTGATGATGTGGTTTTTTATAATAAGAGTTACTTCAAAAAATTTTTTTATATTGTGTAACACAGGGATCTTCAAGCCAATCAAATCGAATGTCCGCCATGCTGCTGAGAATTATGTCGACGAGAATAATGTTAATAATTCTAACATTACAAAACACAAAGGCAGACCACCTAATCGACTTAAATCTAGTGTTGAACTAAGTAATCAAGTTTTAAGGGATAGCACACGTCATAATATTAAAAACGATGGATTGGCATGTAATTCTACAAAAAATAGTGTAAGAGCTATAAGTGATATTAAAGGTCGAAAGTGTGGAAAATATAGGCAATTCGGACATTATGCTAAAACTTGTCCAAATAAATAGAACATTGATAACTTACATAGTATATGTGGAGCTTTTTTTTTTTTTTTTTTTTTTTATTTAGAGATCATATTTACATTGTTATGAGGTTCTGTAATGAATTATAACTATCTATAAATTTGCATTGATCTTGTCTATTGATTTCTTAGTACTGTATATATTAACATCATGATAAGTTAGTATTCACTATTTCCAAAATAATTGCTAGTTTAATGTGGCGTCAATGAGTAGGTGAGTGCGTAGCAAATTAGTCCTGTTTATGAGGTTAGGGCGTCAAGAGTTGAATTTAGAGATAAGTGGTGAGTTTATATGCGGATTAAAGTTTGGAGGTAATAGGTGAAATAAAAAGGGCCAGTTTTTGTCTAGTAATTACATTTCTATATTAAAATAGGTCAAACCCGGTTTTACTATATAATTTGCTTTAAACTTTACCCTGTATGCTACAAATTGAAATCGCTAAAGCGGATTAACTAAAATTATATTTTGAAGTACTTAGAGTTACCTGTTTGATGCGATTATGTTTAGTACGTATGTACATGTAAATCAATATATTGGAATGGAAAAACTATTTGTAGACTACGTGTATGTACACGGAGTACAAATTAATTGATTTGCAAATCCGCGTAAAATATAATTATAGACCAAAACTAAACCCGATTTAAGGTTAGGGTTAGGGTCAGCTTCGGGAGTGTCAGCTTTGGGATTGGAAGGGGTTATAGTTTATATTTGTTAAAGCTCGAAAAGTGGTTTCATAAGCAAAATTTTAAGTTATCATATAACCTGTGTTTATACACTAGTGTACAAGTCATTGCCTATAGCAATTTGTCGATCCCGTGTTTAAACACCCCATGTTCAAATAGAAACACTCAATTAATTAATATAAATAAAAAATTTATTAATTGTGCATAAATTTTTAAAATATTACAAGTATTTTAAACGAGAAAAATTCTTATTTAAAATAAATAATTGTTCATTTTTGTGCACTATTTAAGTTCTATGTGCACTTTTTTGATTTTTTGTGCACTATTTGATTGTTTATTTTAATTTACTGCACCACATTATAAAGTTGAAGCATTAGTCTTTAGTTATTAGTTGTGGAAGCCAATGGCTGGGTAAGCGTTAGCATTCAATGTTACAGTAAAATTACTTAAAATTTTATTAAGATAACCTATTTTAATTTTAACTGGAATGTGTTCAGCATCTAAAAAAATATAGTTATATATTTTTTAGATAATTATTAAAGTGTGACAAGCTTTGGACGCATCCACTTATTTGCGCGGGTAATACAAGCTCCTGGAGAGGAAATAGCCAATCGGAGAGTGCAAATTTTGACTATTCCGGATCAGCCCGACGAAGAATTCGAACACGCGTAAAGAAGAAAAAAGCGAAAATACGCAAAAACTAATGTTTAAATCGATCTTGGTGCACTAATTAAAATGACGGGAATGAAATTTTACTTATATTAAGCATCACTCTAACCCTATAGCCTCTAACGTTAAGGCCCTAACCCTAAATTTTTATCTCGCGCACTTAGTTTATTTACAAAATCGGATTCCCTTTTTTATTGTGTTACCCGCGCAAATAAGTAAAATGGGCCTGAATATTAAGAACCGTTACACAGACAGGTAGGGTTAGGGTTAGGGTACATATACTACCCGACCCTACCACTGCCCTACCCGTCTTATGCGGAGGCCTAGTCATAAGTCAAAGCAAGTGACGTGAAAGATATTAACAAAAGAAAATGTGGTGTTTGTTGCATGAGTGGCCATAATGCGCGAACTTGTTTAAACCAAAAATTTAGTAAAATGTGTAATAATCAACTATTTGCATACTAATCATGTATTTGTGTTGGGGTTCGTGAATGCCTTAGAAGGCCACTATCTGTATATAAAATCGCGTTCCGGACTAGTTTTCGAGTATTTTTGCACGCGTGTTTTGTTTTGATGTAGGACTGATCCGGACGATCAAAATTTACGTTCTCCGATTGGTTAATTGTCTAGGTTTCGGCCATTTCTGCATTTACGCGTTAACATATTTACGGCTTAATTCTAACATATCATATTGAGTGGGTCGCTTATGTCTGGTGTCTTGAAGTGTAGAGGTATTTTGTGTTTGCTCTGTTGGCAATGCTAAAGATTCGTGCTGCATTCTTAACAATGTATAATAAAGTTTACAATATTCTAGCAGCTAATAAAATCTCAAATTTCTGATTGATGTCTTCGAGCAAAAAAGCCAAAGTCTCCCACGATTACTCTCCGAAGTCCGTTGAAAATTTTCAAGGTCCAACCCCCAGCATTGTTCGAAGATTAGAAGTTTTTCAAGTACAAATTAATGAATATCTTTTGAATGATTCAAAAAGAACTGAAAAAGTGAGGTCATTTATTTTATGCTTTATTACATTTCGACTATACGCTAATATAAGATTAAACATAAAGATAGCTACCTTGTTCGATGAAGCTGGTGAAACGTACTATTTACATTTACGTGATGATTGGCTAGAAACACCGATCTATGATGGTATGTTTACAATTCTTTTTTAAATAAACTAAACAGTGTATTAAATATATGGTTTGGAACAGGAAATGTTGTCAATGTCTTTGGAAATTTTGACAACGAAAACAAGTGTATTGCAGATAACTTTCAAAGCCTCGTGGTCGTAAATCCCGATGTACTTATATCAGCAACTTCAGTCGCTGATTCCTTCACATGCATGAGAAAAGACATATTAAGGGAACGATTTAATGGAAATTTTTGCTTTAATTCATCGACGGCATACGGAAGTTTATTTCATGAACTGATTCAATTGTGCCTTATCCAAAACAATTTTACCAGTCAATTTATGGAATCAGAGATATTGAAAGTAGTGAAAAGATCTATTGAAAGGCTTTATTCAGCGGATTTGAATGAAAATGATGTAATTGGAGGACTCATGGATGCAATCCCAACGATCCGTGCTTGGGCAGACAAATTCATTGGTGAAGTACCAAAACCAATAGAAGAGCACCTTTCTACCAGTAAAACAAAGCTTTCCATTTCCATTTGCAACGTTTTGAATGTTGAAGAGCATATTTGTTCTATAAAATACGGCCTTAAAGGAAAAATCGATGCTTCTGTTGAGGCTAAGGTATCGCAGAATGGGACATTAAAAAGAACGATAATGCCCCTTGAATTGAAAACATCCAGGAATGTATCACCATCTCATTATGCACAGACAATCTTTTATTGTCTTCTTATGAGCGATAATTACGATATTGATGTAGAATCTGGATTACTGTATTATTTAAAAATACAAAATGAAGAAACAGGAAAAATGTTAAATGTTCCTGTTGTTCCTCATGAATTGCGAAGTTTAATTATCCAACGGAATCAGTTAGCGTGGTATGCTTTAGACGACCAACGGTCGATATTGCCACCAATGATTAAAAATGAATTCCAATGTAAATATTGTAGTTTTAATGCGTCATGTTTTCTCTATCACAAGGCAATCGAGAATGGCACAAGCGAAACTAGTGGTGTTGTTGAAATATTCGATAATAAAGTTGCTCATTTAAAAGATCATCACCTTGATTTTTTTCGTAAGTGGGATGAACTCATTACGCTAGAGGAAGAAGACATGTACCGGTTTCAACCAGAAATTTGGAATATGCTTGCCTCCAATTGTGATGATGACCAATGTCTTAACAATATGTGCTTGGACCCAGAAACCATCGAGACTATCCCAAATGGTGAAGGATATCGTCAATTTAGATGCAAATTCATACGTAAAACGGGAAAAACAAATTTTGTGTTAGATACTCAATTCTGCATAGGTGACCATGTTATTGTGTCGTCTGAATTAGATCATCGCACAGTAGCTAGTGGCTTTGTTGAAGACATCGCGTCAAATTTAGTTTGGCTTACTTTGGATCGAATACCCCACGGTGGTTCAAAACGTAATTTCGATATTGATATTGAATCCTGCCATAGTTTCTTATGTGCATCGGAAGAGACAGCACATTCTAATTTAAGATCTGATATTATTGATACGTTTTATCGGATTGACAAAGATGAGTTGACTTCTAGCATGAAACTTATTAGACAAAACCTTGTAAGCCTTCTTGTAGATAAAGAAACCGCCAAACTTAGAAGATTGATCGTAGATTTCGAACCGCCTTGCTTTAATCAGTCTACCAACACAATGCCTAATATTGTTGATACAAAAAGTCTGAACGATGATCAAATTAAGGCTATCAAATTGGCTTTAGATGGTTGGTCATTATATGTATATATTACTATAATACTCAGCAAATAGTATTCTATTCCTTTGTTAATATGCCACCGAAACTTGTATTCTGAGATTATCTCATTAGGGATGTAGCAAACTATTTTTGGACGACCAAACCATGCAACTAATATCACACTAGGTATTTGCGGCCTTATATAACCATGTAAGATTAATTATCATATTGTTTGGGTCGTCCCAAATAGTTGCACATCCACATTCCAACGGACAAGGAACACAGAGTATTACCTCTATTTGCTGAAATTACGAGATATATGTAAATGCTCTAATATTTTTTACTATTTTTTGTAGCACAGGATTATGCTATTCTTTTAGGAATGCCCGGAACTGGTAAATCAACCACGATAGTGCAAATCATAAAGGCACTTGTAAGCAATGGAAAATCTGTTTTATTGGCCGCATATACGCATTCTGCTGTAGACAATATTCTTTTTAAATTACTTAACGAAGAAATCGACATGTTGAGACTTGGTTCCAAATCAAAAGTTCGTCCAGAAATCGTGCCTTATTTATTAAACATTAGTCAATATGATAATGTTGACATGTTCAGAACTTTTATTGAATCAAAACAAGTGATTGCTACTACATGTCTTGGTATAACACAGTACGTGAATTTTTTTTTCTTTTTTTTTTAATAGTTGCTTTTATATATCGAACGAAACGAACGCGTTTTTACTTACATAATTACAAAAAGCTACATATTTTCAAAGCGTAGATTTGATTACTGCATTATAGATGAGGCAACGCAAGTGACGCTTCCTATATGTGTGGGACCACTTCGCTTTGCAGATCGATTTCTTTTGGTTGGTGATGATTTTCAATTACCACCATTGGTACGGAATCATGAGGCAATTGAAAAAGGAATGGGGAAAAGTCTATTTACAACCTTGACTGGAAAACATCCGCGAGCGGTCACAAGACTTCGATATCAATACCGGATGCACGAAGATATCATGAATTTGTCTAATTGTCTAATATACGATTACAAAATGCTCTGCGGGTTGCCAACAGGACCAGATAGTTTCCTGAAAATTCCAGGATGGAATAACAATTTCTTATCACAGTTTCACAAAGAAAATGATAATCGTTGTGAAGAGGAATGTTGGCTCCAGACCGTTCTTGATCCATGGAAACCAGTTGTGATGGTTGATACCGATAACCTTGAAGCGAAAGAATCCAGAGGGCTGAACCAAAATAGCGTGGAAGCCTCTCTTATTGAGCAATGTGTTAAAGCTATGTTAATAGGTGGCATACCTCAGACCGATATTGGCATTATTACGCCTTTTCGGCATCAGATTAAACTTTTATCACAAAAGTTTAAAGACCTTACTAAAATTGAAATTAGCACAGTTGATAGATTTCAAGGCAGAGAAAAAAAGGTTATCGTCGTATCTTTGGTGAAAGCAAACGTTGATTATAGGGTAATAATTAGAGGTGTAGGCGAATTGCCGTAACTTTTGCCGTAACTTGTCGTAACATAATAAAGTTGCGGCAAAAATGCCGTAACTCATCATAATTATTACATATTACAGAAATAATTACAAGTTATGGCAAGTTACGGACGATTCGCTCGCATCGCTAGTAATGATTAAGAGTGAAAGTTTACGTATCATTTTGAATTTGGTTTCAATTCACGTATTTCGTTTCTTCACAAGGTTGGCGATATTCTAAAAGATTATCGCAGGTTAAACGTGGCGATCACTCGTGCTCAATCCAAACTAATCATTTTCGGTAGCAGGTCAACTGTCTCTGCATCGGAAATAATGCGTAATATTATAGAACACATACAAAATGCACATTCAGTAAGTGTTTTATACATACATATATTGATATTATATGTAGATTTAGTAATATTTTTTATCAAATTTCAGATGTGTAAATTAAAGGATAAGAATACACCTAGTTGGCATATTGTTCCTTCAAAAGTACCAAAGACCTAATACTTTTAATTAATCCTACTTTAGATTATGGATTAACTATGATAACTAATAAAAATTAATAAGACAGCTGGTTTAACTGACAATTGGTTATATCGTCACTTTTGTTAAAAAAAATTACTATTTTAAAATTTTGTTGGTTATATTGACAACGATAAGAAACATTAACTATACCGACATACCGACAATTTGTGTTTAAAAATTGGCATTCTTACGATGCAACTTCATATAGCTTATGTAATATATATTATTTGCAGTTTAGCATTTGCATACATTTTTTTTTTTTGTTTAAAGGAAGGTTCCATACTAGCTGACATGCCTGCAACCCAACTGCAGGAATTGCCTATTTAAACTTTCTGGTCTATGCCTTGCTTATTATTTCATCTATATTCTAATTATAGGTCTTTTTGTTTATTCTGGCTCAACTATATTAATATAAAAAGTAAAAAATTTTTATATATAATAATTTATTTTATTAACTGTTAAATTTTTTTAAACTTATCTTTTTTTTTTTTTTTGGACCTTAAGCAGCCACGCTAATACTTTATTAAGCTATTGCAATTACATCATTTTGTATCTACAAATATTATTCAATACTCAAGTTTATCATCACCTGGCCATCCAGTCAGAGTTCCCAGATACCTAAGTGTGACCTGCCGCACTGCTTCTATCTGGAAACAGACTGCTTATCTGACTACTTAAAGTACTATAAAAGAAGCTTCTTTCTTTTACAACAAACACAAAATGTCTTCCAACCTTTTTTCATCTTGCTAGCTAAACGGCGCCTTTTACCAAGCTTGCTATTTTTCTTTCCCAATTTTTCTTACCTAACTTCTTAAATAGTGGCCAGATGTTTACTATTTACAAGAACAAAGATTTTAACGAAAATAAAAAGGTAGTACTAAAAGGGGGTAACACTATCAAACCTAAAGTGACAACCAAATAAACATAATATAAAGAAGAAGAGATAAAGAAAACAAAAAAGAAGAAAACAAAAATGGTACAAAGTAGAAAGAAATCTAAAAACAACTAAACTAACATAGTTCATAGAACTAATTTAAAAATTATATAGACTGCGCAAAGCCTTAGCTTTACCAAAGAACTATATTTACATATATGTAAAAGATATAAAAAAAAAATCGAACTGCGTCTACATAGAAAGAAATTTTGGTTTGAATTTTTTTCATTCGATTTTACGTGTTTGTTTACTAGAATACATCATCTTGCTCTCATGACCCATCTCCAATTTAGTAGACGCTTTCCTGATTAGGGGGAGTAAACAATACCATTCTTTTGGAGGGAGTAAGCCAAATTCCCTACTTTTTGGCAAAAATTTCGAAAATTCCAAAAGGCTAAAAGTAAGTACCAAATGTAAAGGAGTTGGTATGAGGTACACTTAGCATAATAACACATCTCAAAATTAAACTCTAGATTGGTGCCCACTACTTCTTTGCTCGATAGTGCCAAACAAAAGGCCTACTAATGGTGAGTAATAAACTCTAAGCTTGTCAGCAGGTAGTCTATAAACTTTACCTCTAAATGAAAGTGCTGCTTACTGTAGGCTTTATTTGGTAGAACCAATTTACTATTTTATGTGTTAAATGGAATCATAGACCGGTTTTTTTGAAATTTTTGGTGCAAGGAATCGTCGGAAAGAGTTTGTATTAGAGTTCATTGTCTGTATTAAACTTATCTTTTAAAAAACAGTGCATTATATTATTAAGTTATAAATATTAATTTTTTATATTTATATTAAATATTTTTTATTATTTTTTTTATTTTTTTATTTTTATTTCTTTGACAGTCTTTTCAGTGCTTAAATACAAATTGAATCAACTAATTAAGCTAATTCTAGTAAGGGGAGTGCCATTTATTACGTAATATTTTTTACATAGTAGCAACCTCTACCCATGTATGGTGTAATCATTTTATCTAATACTAATTGATTAATATAACTGATAATATATTGACAGTAAAAATTACGTAATAAATGGCATGCCCCTAATTACTACTTTGCAATTGCAAGCCCGGCATCATCTGGCTACCTTAACTGTACTCAGATGCGACCTGTCGCACTAAGTCACATATGACCCAGAAATTTTATCTTGGCTAATTGGCTATCTTACAAACCAAAAATATTTTTTATTATTAATTTTTTAGATTATTATATATATATTTTTTTTTAACTTTGATAGCCTTGCTAGAGCCTAACTAGTTTATTAATCCTGTAATAGTTTACAACTATAAACTAATTAATTTCCAAACTAATATATAGGTTTAACATCATTCGGCTACTTCTATGTGTGCCCAAATGCAACCTGTCGCACCATAATCCTGAGAAAATGGAATCTCAATGTCAGTGCCACCAAGTTTACCAATTTGGGTATTGTAACTGACAAAGCATATTAAATCAGTATACATATTCAATTTGTAACAACTCATTTATTTTTTATTTTATTTAATAGTGGGAAATTCAGTTCAATGGTTTCTTGTGCATATTAAAAGGTGGAATATCACAAGTAACGGTATTAAGTATAGAAAAGGGGTGAATGGTATTACAGTCAGGCCTTCATAAATATAATTTCCATAAATGCAATACCTCCCTAAATGCACATTTTTTTCTATTCCATAAAACATTATTAGTGCTAAATGCACGTTCTATATTCTGTAAATACACGTTCTCTTGAATAACATTTTATATTATACTAACCTCTCTAAATGCACGTAGCCAATCAAATTTTAGTATTTAAGATTGGGTATACAGGTTTGGTAGAAGTTACACAAACTTTATGATCAAATTTTTAAATCTGCAATTTAATTGGCTCACTCTAAATGCAAACCTCCCTAAATGGCTTGTCCTTACGAGTTGCATTTATAGAGGGTTGACTGTAATTCAATGTTACATACTCTGAAAGGTATGATTTGTAACCGATTTAATTTTCGTTGTTTATATATTAAAAGAGTTCGAGCAATTTATTTATTTATTTTAAAAAGCCGCTAAGACAGAAGATAGTAAAATTGAAGTTGTAATTGAAAAAAACATACATAAAGCATTCTTATATCTTTCAAAATCTGCTGAAATGGAAATGTTTCACTTTGGTACCTTTTATCGAGACAGGTTTGGAATCAAAAAGGATTTAAATAAGGCATTTTCATTTTCAAAAATCTAATGAGATGGGTTATGTCCTCGGAATGAATATGATTAATCTTTTGTAAAAATAAGAAGGTATTCGATATTGGAACTGATATACTTAGTTTTATTAAAAAAAAATCTGTCCAAAAACAATAGATTACATGCTTTAGTTTGGTAACACAGTTATACTTTTTCTTTTTTTTTAATAAATTTTAATAAACATTTTAAAGAAAAACAATCTATTTATAGCGAGAAAAATTTTATTTTAAAAATTTTATTGTTGTTGAATGCATATATACATTGGACATATAGATTAGAGGTTGTACCCGAAATAAATTTCAAATTCCGGATAACCCGCCCGTTTACCAGATTATTACCGGGTCACAAACCGGATTGTTTTGAAAAATCTGGGTTACCCGGTGACCCAGTTGACCCGGTTTGTTTGATTGGCTAATGCAAAATTGAGGTAGCTTTTAAGGGTATGTAATTTTTTTAGAGGTGTACCCGTTAAAAAATTTAAGCTCCGGGTTACTCACCGTTTACAACATTATAAAATGGGTCATCTTAATAATCCGAGTAACCCGGTTTTTTTTAATTGATTGATGCAAAATCATAAATTCTCTTATATGCATTTTTTTAAAAAACTACGTATAATGATAATGGTAACCGATAAATTTATTTAATTTTTATGTATAAACTTTAATATATAAGTTTAACTGGCCTAAAATTCATTCGGCAAATTTTACAGGTGCTCCGAGAATCATGATAATAGCTGTAACATAATCAGTTTATTCTCCAACGGCTAGAGGCTGTCAGAAAATAAACTGGGTTTAAATAATAAAATTTAAAATGACCTCACTCCCAACGGACATATGTACTGTACATATGTTTGTACGTCACATTATCATGCTTATGGATAATAAATCTGGGTCACCCGGTTAACGATAGCTATGACCCAGTTGACAGGTGTTAACCGGGTTACCTGAGTAACGCTTATACAGGTACAAGCTCTAATATAGATAGCGTCTATTTAACTAAAACACTAATGCCCATTACATCAGTCGACCAAATAATACTAATTATTTAGTACTAGTAAAAATGCAAACTGCAAGTTTACTTAAAATATTGCCGGTTGCTAGCACACTTTTTCCAATTTGGTTTCTGTCTCTAATTCATAAATGTAATCCATAGCATTAATAAATTATTTGCTGATTCATAACACCTGTTACAAGCTAAATAACATATTCCATTTTTGTAGCTTGTACCTTTAGCAAATTTCAAATACCATTAGAATCCATCTTAATTGTCTCGTCACTTTTAGCACCCATTCATCTTTAGTGTCTATGCTTTATTGCAGCAGATTTCAGAAATTGTTCTTTCAGTAGGACTAACACCCTTAGCAGACTTCAAATACAACACAAATGACTTCTTTATTTTTGGCTATATAGAACTTGGTATATTTGATCCTATCTAAAACTCAGGTATAATATATAGAATAAATTAATTGTCATTAATATATGACCTATAAAGTTGAGCAAGTAAAGTTTGTACATATAGTGCGATAAATCTAAGCACCACAATCACTCCTTATAAAGACAAAATATAAACAGTAAATTTCTTGATTATCTGCTTGGCGTAATCTTTAATCAAATTATATCTGAAATACAGTTTTTAATTCCACCGTTTATATTTTGTCTCTATAAGAAGTAATTGTAGTTTTTAGACTTGTACCATACATATATGTATTAAAAATAACAATAATAAGAGCATAGTACTCGTAGTAATTCTGGCTGATATAGCAAAGTCGGCTAAGCCAAAAAATTTTCGGCTTAGCCAGTCGATTTTTTCAAAATCGGCTAATCGACTAGTCGATTTTATTTACCAAAAAAAATAAAAAGTAAAAATTTGTTCACAATCACGCAACAACTAATACAAACAAAATATTAATAACATTTGGTAAAAAAAAAATAATATATTACATAAAGATCGTTTGTCAATAAGAACTATATAAGTTAATTACTTTAGTAATAGCCCGAATGCGGCATTACAAATTAATTATATAAATTTATTATAAATTTATTATATAAGTGCGCAAAGGGAAAACCTGGAATTCTTATTTAATAAGAATTACAGGTTTTCTCTATATCCAGTATAAATATATAAGAATATATAGAAGGATGACCACGAATAAAATATGTTATAATGATTGTCATAGTAATAATCGCAAATTTTAAACAGCCACATAGCCCTAATTGTTCAAATTTTCATTAATATAATCATTTAATCAGTTTTGTCAGACACCAGGCTAAAAGGTGTCAAAAAAATTGACCCGGATAATTAATTTTATCTTGTGGTCGCCATAAACTTTTTTATAGGCCAGAATTTCTGGGTCGGTCATGAATTATAAGATATATAAAAATATTTATTAATAAATTTTATGATATAGGTTGCCGTCAATAGAAATCAGGCAGATTAACATTTTAAAAAATTAATGCCTTAACTTTCATAGTTCATAACTCGGTGAATTTTGAAGCTATCATTATCATAAATGGCTAAAAGAAAGCTTAGGTCTTAAGCTTTCTTTTAATCACTAAATAATAACATAGCTTCAAAATTTACCAAGCTATGAACTGTAAAAGTTAAGGCATTAGTTTTTTTAAAATGCTAATCTGCCTGATTTCTATTGACGACAGCCCATATGACCACATATCTATTAAATATCACGTACTCCACTGAATCGTGAGTTCACATTTTGTTGCATAACAAACAAAAGTAATTATAGATTAGTAATATTTAAACTTACCCATACCTTGTATAGAGCAATTGTATTAACACCATACCAAAAATAGGTTAATTGACTGAGAAGAAGCATAAACATACAGATCATAATCATTGTCTGGTATGCATAATGATGAATGATAATAATAGATAACTTATTATCAATATAGTCATATATTTCAATTGTTTCAAAATTTTTTTTTTGCCTTGCTCTGTTCCATTTTATCTTGCTCAGTTACCTTGTACTAGCAGTACATAAATTAAACCCAATTATGTAATATATTTGATATTAGGGCTGCTAAAATTTGATTTAGCTCAATTAGCCTAGCAGGGCTATTGGCCTGGTTATGTCCCAGTATCTATTTAATTAGTTTAAAGGAAAATTCATCAATTGTAAAAATGCAAACAATATTAATACTAAGAAAAAAGAGAACAATTGTGTACAAAAATAAAAAATTATATACGTGCATATAATTTGCAGTTAAATAAATATTAATATATATTAAAATCAAATATATAAGAGTTATACCTAATAAAATTCAGCATTCGTTACAAAAAAATGTCTTTAAAAAACTTTTTGGATAAAGATATGTACCTCGATAAATCATATTTACCTGATGAACCATATTTACCTGATGAATCGTATTTACCTGATGAATCGTATTTCCAGTCTTAATATCAAATGAAGAATTACTCTCATCCTCTGATGAAGAAAAGTCATTATTAAACGAAAAATTGCATTCGCCATTAGATGAACCTTTTTTACCCAATGAACTTACAGTAGAAAATGAACTTTTTATAGATAGTATGCCTTTTTTAAATGAAAAATCGCCTAATATATTTACTCAAAATGCCAAAAGAAAAATTAGTAATTCACGAAGTTCCAACACAAAAAAAAGGTCTAAACTGATGAAGAGTTGGGTGTAAAAACACATGAAAAAAGACAAAATTAACAAACAAGTTAAATGTCTTGTATGGATTGGCGATAATGATAAGAAAACACAATGACAAAATACTTTTGAACTTACAACCAGTACAACAAATTTAGCTGCACATCTTCGAGCTGATCATAGATTAGATAAAAATGGACCTTTATTGCCACTAAGTGGTATACAAGAAACAACCCAATCACAGCCTACTCAATCAGACCCGTCGCAACATACTTTGCCAAAGCTATTTAGTCGTGGAATGCCATTTCCAAAAAAAAACAAAACAGAATTACCTCCCGAATATTAGCATGGATAATTGATGACATGCAACCCTTTAATGGTTTGAGAAATGACTGATTTCATGATCTTTTGTATGAAGCTGTGCCACAATTTCAATTTCCAGGTGTAGATATTTTCAACCAAAAAATTTACGAAGCAATAAACTATACTGAAAATAGTTTAAAAAATTTAATTGAAAACACATTAGAATCTTTCGCATTCACTACAGACCTATGGACTCAAAACTACAAACCTTATATCGGAATTATGGCCCATTGGCTCTCTTCAGAATTTGAAATGCATAAAGTTTTACTCACAATTGAAAGTTTTCCATANGAGAAATGACTGATTTCATGATCTTTTGTATGAAACTACAAACCTTATATCGGAATTATGGCCCATTGGCTCTCTTCAGAATTTGAAATGCATAAAGTTTTACTCACAATTGAAAGTTTTCCATACCCACACATGTCGGAACATATAAAAGACTGTTTACGAAAAGAGTTGGCTAAATGGAGCTTAAGCGACAAATGTATAGCAGGCGTGACTGATAATGCTAGCTTAATTAAAAGATATTGGAACCTTGCATATACGATGTACAGCCCATACTATGCAGCTTGGGATTACAGATGGTTTAAAACAGGCTACCGATTTGATTAATCGTGCAAAGGCTCTAAATGCATTCGTTGCTAAAAAAGATAAATTTAGAGAAAGACTACAATTAATACAGGTTGAAATAGCAAAAGAAAAAAATCCATTACACAACAATAAAAATATTTCAGTTCTAGATCCAATCTCTAATGATACCGTGACCAGATGAAATTCAACTCATTCATTGTTAGAACGTCTACTTTTTTTGTATGAAGCTATAAAAAGATTGCAAAATGATCTTGCAAAAGACAAAGAAAGAACAATTAGAAATAATACAAAAACATTAGAGAATTTGCTTTTTAATGAAGAAGATTTGTTAGGTTAGTCGAGTTGTTAGGTCCTTTTGCGCATGTTACAACCATAATGGGTGGAGATCATTATTCAACCTATTCAATGATGTTACCATTAATTAAAATATTACAAGAACATCTATTTCAAAAAGAAACTACACTTACGCATCCAATTGTTCGTGATGTACGTGATGAGATAGAACTATCCTTTGGAAGACGCTGGGATGAACCAGATGTAGAAGGGTACATTGCTGCTGTTCTTGACCCAAGATTTAAAAACCTAAGCTTTGAACCAGAAAAACTAGAATCAATAAAAAACGAATTAAAACACAAGATGGAAGATGCTAGAAGTGCACTAAGTATAAATTTAACAACACCTTCGATTGAAAATAATCCACATTCCTCTTTATTAAATTCACTATTTCAAGAAACTTCTCAACAGGTTTGTCCCATTGAAGCTGAATTAAAGATGTATTTTAACATGCCCAAATGATAAAATACGATCTTTCTGATCCTCTCTATAAACAACATAACCCATTGGTCTTTTGGAGAGATAATAAACCAACTCTTCCCTTAATGGCACAGCAAGCAAGAAGATATTTAGAAATTCCAGGAACCTCAGTTCCATCAGAGAGACTCTTTTCTGATGCCGGAAAAATTATAACCGACAAACGAAATCGACTTAATCCCAACACAGTTCATGACTTACTTTTTCTGAAAGAAAACCAGCACTGTTTTAATCCTTATCCTGATTTGAACTAATATAAAAAGAGTATTTTTAAATAAAGCCGTTAATCGACAAATGAGATGGGTGAACGTGTGAACATAAAAATTGTATTGTTAGGTTTTTTATATTCATTAAAAAAAAAAAAGGTTAAAAATTAGAATTTAACGAATATAAATAAATAGAGAACATTATAAATAAAAACTTTGATTGAACCTGGTTTGCTCGTCGTTAATAAAGAATACGTTTTATGTGAATTATCAGTATTTCACATGCATATCATTTGATAAATTCATGTGTTTATCACCTGGTCAGCTAAGCCGGCTAAGCCATCCAAAATTTATTGACCTGGTTTAGTCGATAAATTTTGATTAGCCAGAATCACTAAGTACTCGAAGTTACGCATCTTGAAGCGATCCGTTTGTTGTATGTACTGTTAATTGAATTTGATTAGATCTCAAATACGTCAATTGCCTGATGCACCTGTAATCCTTTCGAATTTGATTGGATCTCAATACGTCAATTGACTGACGCACTTGTGATTTGTGTAATATAAATTTTAGGATATGTCAAAAAAATAAACAATTTCACAGATCTGCCTATATGAGTCTTTTTTATTTATTACTTTATGTGAAAATGAAGCAGCTAATAAATTATATTGAGTTCCTATACCAATTTTTTCGTGGATTGACCGGAATTTTATTTTTTCTAACATTTCTTCTGTTAGTTTTCAGAATTTTGTTGGCATTTCATCTATTATAGGATTCATTTCATAATGTTCACCGATTATGCTGTTAATTTGGCTAATTTAGAAAAAACAAGATTAATATGCCAAGGACATCCAATCATATTCGAATCTCAATCCCTTCTATTCTCCTCTAAAATTGTTTTTTGAGCTTTATGTTTACTAGCATGAGAGCATTCATATGTTCTGCATCTTGTAATGGTATTGTCTTTTGTATCCAATATATGCCTTCTCTTACGTAAGTAGAATCCTTGTTGTTTAGCATAATCATCAAGATATTTTTCAAATATTTCCTACTATCAACCCGCAACTCTGTATTTAATTCCATTATTTTTTCCTTTTCATATTTTCACTATTAGTATTAAATACTTCTTAATTCGTATCTTTCAGCTAAGCTTCATCAACTGTTTCTATACCTTTGCCCGAAGCTTTATTGTATATCTCGATATCCATATATTAAGCTTCATAATTTGTTTCAGAATGGTAGCCAAAATACTCTCTATTAGATTCATAAATGTTCTGATAATCACCTTCCATCATAAGAGTAATTTGATAGAGGCAGATAGTTTTAGCACAAACCATTAAAATATAATTTAAAAAATCTTTTATAGGTGCGTGGATTGTGTTTCTCACAAAAGACTCAGAGGAGTGACAAAAATTAGGTGATTTTTTAGGGAGAGAGGGGGGTAAAAAAAGTTGAAATTATATATAAGAACCTGACTATATATATATTAAGGAAGAGGAAAGTCTGATAAAAAATAATCAGGTAATTAATAACACGGCTCTAACAATTTATTTATGAATATATTATGGCTTTATTTTAAATATAGAATCGATGTTTTTTTATTTTGTTACAAAGTTAAGGGCGCTGACATTTATTACCTAATATTCATTTACTATAGGGGCTTACTTCCCCACCACCAGATAAGATCTATAAATAGAATTTTAGCCAATCAAATTTAACTAAGGTAAGATTTTTCTTGACTCCCCTATCCTAAAATATTACTTAATAAATATCAGCGCTCTAAATTAGTGCTCTTTTATATATTTTTACTATATAACACTTAAATAATCTAATCTATTAGTGATTTTTATATCTATTGTGAATGTGAAGCACAAAGCACCCAAGAAATCTGTGCCAGATTTTGTCGATCATTAATCACGTGTTGATCTGTGCTAGTCCGGAATGAATAATCAAGATCCTGGTTCATATTTGTGTAATATACAAGTATTCTCCATTTTTAGAATACAATTAAATCAAGAGCGACTATATATAATGTTCTATTTTAGAATCATAATATGAATGATTCTTTTTGTTATTATTCAGTTATTAGCTTCATTATTGTTTTACAAGTTTATTTTCGGTCCAATACTATTATCAAGTACTTGCATATTTTTAACAATGAGCTTGAAAACAAAATTAGTATATCTTACGCCAAATTTAAACAGTGAAGTTTAAATGTATTTCATACATGTTGTATTCTTTTTTACTATAAATAAATTGTTGTCTGTTTGTATTTTTCTTTTTCAAAACGCTTGATACAACATCTTTTAGATTTGGTTCACGGAAGTTGTGTGCATAATTTAATTGTACAAATCAAGCTTTACATTGGTCTCTCAAAATAATAAGTAAAAAATAAATTTTTCATAATCTTGAAAATGACGGACCTGCAAATTTAGAAATACAAAACAATGTACCAAATAACACCTTAGAACCTTTACCTGAATATATCGCTAATATACTTCCTCTGAACTTAAACAATATCCAGACTTTATTACAAGTGAAAGATTTTTAGTTCGCCAATTTTTTACGAATGTTAAAAATATTAATAATACACGACAGTGGTTTCTCGAATTTGAAGAATCATCAAAAACAACAATGCCAGAAACTAAAGGAATTCAAATTAAAGGGACTAAAGTTTTATTACAAGAGTTGGCCATTGTATTCACAGTAAACAAGTAAAAAAAACAAGGAAATCCTATAATAAAAAATCCAAATTCACTACGAGCCAGAAACACAAATTGCATAGCTACAATACATCTTCAGCTTGAACGATAGTGCCTTCAAATTACTCATCCACTTGAGATTAATATCAAATTTGTTTATAATCATGTGATTCATTTTGCCAAGTCTCTTAGTTTTCGACATGTAAATAAAGAGGTTTATAATAAATATCTGGAGCTTTTTGCTAGTGGACATTCTCCTGCAACAGCTTTACATACTTATGAGAATGCTCATGCAAGTAGTGACCAGGAACTTGTACAACTTTTGGCAGATCACATACAGAATCCGGATTATGGCTATGTTTTGAATTTATTTAAAAAATATCATGATAAGCATCTCGGAGGACGGAATAGTTTATCAATGTTTTAGCGACTTAAAGAAGAGATTAATTTTTATAATAGTACTGGAAAGGGTCATGCAATTCTTCAAGAATATGATTCCCAATCACAAAAAGCTTTTATTCTTTGCATAGTCACCAACCTAATGTGTCGTGTTTATGAGAAAATTTTTCAAGCTGATGAAATTTGCTATGTTGATGCATCAGCATTTATTGAACTGTTGAACACTTCTATAACTCTATTTTATACAAGTTGTATTGTGGGGGCTTTGCCCTTTGGCCTTATAATAACATCAGATGAGTTACAAATTACTCTTAAGAATCTAAAGGAACTTCTTCCATGGCACGCCTTTTTTGGTCGTGGGTCTAGTGTTGGTCCAATTGTTTTCCTTACAGATGACTCATACTCTGAAAGAAATGCATTAGAAAACTGCTATTACTGTGCATATTTCATGTTCTTTAGGCGTTTTGGTGCTGGCTATATAATTCAAAGCATGGTATAGATAAATAATATAGAAAGTTCATAATGGAAAATATAAAAAAATATTGCATGCACTATATATGAGGATGAAAGCATTTCGGGTTCTAAAACCTGAAATTAAAATTTGAAGACGAAATTGTTTTTGACCTATTTTACTTGAAAGACGAAATTATTTGATACTTTTTTGAATAGACAAAATTATAAGGAACATATCTATATAAATTTTATTTGCTCTTCCTTATAAAAAATTTTAACTTTTTCTAATAAAGACGAAATAGGCCTTTTTCAAAAATCAATTTCAGTGGCATCACTAGCATGCACAAATGAAAATTGAAATGTTAAAATACTATCGTGAATTAAAAGCTAATTATTATCAAATATACCTTCAATTACAAAAGCATTTTGAATCTCTCTGAAAGTGGCGTCAATTATAGGCAGTTTCTTTTCACTCAGGACTTCTTTTACGTGGCAATAACACCAACAAATACATAGAACGCAGTTTTGGGTTGTTAAAAGATATCATATTTGCACGTGTCCAGGTTTATAACATTGTTCAAGCATTCCAATATATTATTACAACCATGGAACACTTTTATGAACGTCAACTTTTTGGAATAGCACACAGTAACCCTGGCGATTTAGAAATTGCTAACCGATTTTTGTGCCAAGGCTGAAATGCAATTAATGCAGAAGAGATTTAGCAAACTGATGTTGAAACTAAGTACCTAGTGCCAAGTCAAAAAAGTGGTACTGATTTATTTTATACAGTTAATGTTGAGGTTTGCCTGTTTTGTTGGATCATCAGGAGCACCGTGCAAACACCAGGGTGCAGTGGCTACAAAATATCATATTGGATCTCTAAATTTTTTTCAATCATTAACACCTAAAGATCGTGCTAATTTTGCTTACATTGTGCATGGTATGTGGTTAATATTTTTAATATTTTGAATTAATATTAAATACCTACTAATCTTTATGTTTTTAAATTTATTTAAGGAACATAACGGATGATTATTCTTTTTATGCATTGCTTTGTGATCATACAACCATTTATCAGTAAGATCAACAAAATCATAATAAAGATAGAATTTTAAACAATCTAGTAACTAACAATGTTCAAGAATCAGAATCTGAAGTGAATAAAAATGTTCAAGAATTTGAATCTGAAGTGAATCAAATTACTGTAGCAAAAAACCAAAAATCAAAAATGTCTAACATAGACCAAATCACTGTAGTGAAAATCAATAAAAATCAGGAATCTAATGTGGACCAAATTACTACAGCAGAGTATGTATAGCATATTTTATATATTCTTTATTATATTTTAAAATCTATTTTAAGTAATCTATTTTTAGACATGGTGAAGTTTTTCTCGAATCATTTCTTGAAACAATCAAACATGACTATGAAAACTATGGTCCATAATTTCAGACTGCTCTTGAAAAGTTAGCTGAACGATATACTGTGGCAAAAGCAAAATCTATTCCAGCATTAATGTCATTTCTTATAATATTTACCGAAGTGTTGATTCACTCGTACATGTGAAGAATGGAGCTAAAATTTGAACACAAGTTGAGTCTGTTAAGTGCAGAAAAAAAGCTGTTAGTAGTGAAGAAAATTGTGATTACCATGTTATACCAGCACGCAAAAAGCGTACAATTGGTAGAAAAGTACTCAAAATGTAAATAATGATCATTTGAATTAATTGATTCAGAACAACACATTTATATCTAAATGTATATAAGCTAGTTTGATAGTACATTTCTATTTATAAATATATTTCGCAATGTGCTTATCTTAATAAAGTATAAAAACAAATTCATTTTGGTATACGAGAGTTATGAAAAATTAAAGCAGTAAGACATAAATTAGTAAGTGAAACTTAAATCTGCAGCAATTGCTCTAGTTATTCCATCTATGTAACAAACTTTCATGTATGTACATTGAAAAAGTAGTCATTAATCTAAGAAAACCCCAAATAACACTAAATATAGCTAACAATCTAATCCAACAATGAGACTAGACTGAAACTCTCAAAATAGAAGGTGTCAATCAAGGCGTGGTAGGTTCTTTTAGAGTTTTAGGCCTTGTGAAGACAATGTTGGGGTTTAGATAAGTCTTCTTTAGTCAAATACTCAGCTAATATAACCCAATATCTCTTCTTATTCTCTTGTTCAAGTCCAATGCCTAATTTTGGGGGTCACATGTTATAAAATTTGGCGAAATTGAATTACGTAGGTACTTTATTTAACAATGCGAGCAATAGGGGGTTTCAAAATTAAAATCAGATTTTTTCTAATTTATAATTCAAAATAGTAAAAATAATATTTAAAAAATCCTACTTATTTTCAAAATACGTCACTTATTTGTTAATTATGAAACCCCTAAAAATGGTATTAATCACGATCAATCTGGGATTCTTATATAAAAAATGTAGTAATTATTAATCGACACTTACTTCTATCAACTACGAATATAGGTTAGGTGTTTTAGATTTTTTGCACCATACTTATTTGAAAAAATTATCTAAGGCACATATCTAAGATAAAGATATTACTGGTAACAATAAATGCATCACAAATGGGTTGGGCAGAAATAAATAAAATTTCACTCAATTTTTTTAAATTAAAACAGAAGAACAAACATGTATATAACTAATAGGGGGCATTCATAAATAATGTTATGTACCCCCTCATAGTAGCGCTGGACCCCCCCCTCTACTATATAAAAAAATTTTTCAAAATCCGTATGTTTATATATAAAATTTTACAAAAACTTGAATATATTGTGACACAGTGATCCGATTTGGAGATTTAGGTACCATTTGATTCGTCTCGGTGAGACAAATTCAATGATACCAAAATCATTTCATTTGGATCACTGGATCAATAGTTATTCACAAAAATCTATTGATTTTATAGTCATTTTATAAGAAAACATAATAACCAATAGTATTTGGCCAATAAAATTCGATCCAGTGATCCAAATGAAATGAAATTGGTACCATTCGACTCCTCTCACCAAGACGAATCGAATGGTACCAAAATCATTAAATTTGGACCACTGGTTCAATTTTTAGCTAATTTTTTCTAAAAAAATTACGTTATATTTTTTTGACCCCTCTACTTATTGAGAAAAACGTTATTATTCGTCCAACCTCCTCTTGTATAACGTTATTTATGGATGCCCCATAGTGGTATTTTATATAATAATCTTAATAATACAAAGAAGCATATATAATTTAGAATTAGGTTAATACTATAGTAATTGGTTTGAAATAAACTTTTTGTAAGCCGAGTGTATAAAATTTTTGTTTGTACTTTATAGCACTGTATAATATTTCCGGCCTTATTCAAAAAACTCAAGAATAACTTGAATAGTACTCAGGAGTAATGTAATATATTTAATATGAAGATACTACAGCACTATTCAAGAATGTAAGCATACAGAAAAATAATTTATGCATAGTATATTATACAAATATGAATGGGGATCTTGATTATACCGGACTAGCACGGATCAACATGTGATTAATGATTGACAAAACCTGGCACAAATTTCTTGGGTGCAAGCACAAATGGGTTTGACGCCTTTTATTTTTAATTTCTTTTTACTACTTATCGTAACTTTTATTTGTTTTATTTACTAAATTACTTATTGTAACTTTTATTTGTTTTATTTACTGCTTACATATGATTTTCTTTATAATTTTTATTTAAGTTTCTGTATACATTTTGCGCTTTTTATTAATTTTTACGCCTCTTATTTTTTGGTTTGCTTGAAAATAGAAAATGCAATTGCCCATTAACCTGCTATTAACACTACTTATACAATAACACTACGCATACAATAACACTTTGCATATTATAACACTACGTATACACTAATCCTATATACATGATAACACTATGCATACAATATTATAAATATTATGCAATCGCACTATTTAGCAATCAAAAATCCTAACTGTATTATATTACACAAATATAGAAGATGAAATACCGCGCTCTTATATAATTTGATAGAAAGAAATATAAGAATACGTGCTGCGAAAATGCAATAATGCAGTTAGTATTATATATTAGATTTTTGATATTGCATTTCATAACAATAATCCGCTTTTGCTTTAGTGCATTCCCAAATATAGAATGAACTGTATTCCTATTTGAATAGTAAACCTCTTGAGAATGAAACATACAAGAAATAGCTAAATTATTTGTGAATTCTTTTTACTTCTATTTTCTTAATCAAAATTATACTAATAAAACAGCAGCTGCCAATTAAGTTGCATGATGAGCTAAAAACTCTAGATTAGGCTAAACTAAAGCTTGAAAAGGTTAATGGATCGTATTTCTAGTTAGAGCTAAACTAAAGCTTGAAAAGGTTGATAGATCATATTTCTAGTTAGAGCTGGTCTAATCTAGGATTAGTATTGGTTATAGAGATGGGCACCATGCACATAACTGCATGCATGCATGCAATTAATTCTGGCCAGCATTAAGAAATTAAATTATAACTTTGGTCAAAACATGCATGCATGCATGCAAAAAATGCATGCGCATGCTAAAATGAAAATTTTGTAAGTTGATGAAGTAATTTTAGTAAAATGCAAATCCAGAAAGGGCAATTAGATATTCCCAGAATTTTGGGAATTGATACTTGAATTAATTGGTAATAAAATTATCCACATAAACCTAGCTATTGCATTAATTGTACAGTGGTTCATGAATTTATCAAGAGTAGTCCAATAGGCTTTTTTTAAAAATCATCTTCACCCTCCACATGATTAGTAAATACTTACAAGTTTGTTTATAGTAGGTTAGGGTTAGGATGGATGCCAGTTAGGGTTTGGGTTTAGGTTATTATATAGTAAAATCGCTCAAGAAAGACTTTTTGTTAGTTCATAAAAGTGGTACTAGTATCTATACAAACTTTTGAAAAGGAAGCTTTTTTTTTGACAAAAGAGATGTTTTGAACCGTTTTATAATAAACATAGCAGATGATCTATGGACAGTTCTTGGAGACAGATAAAATCACATGAATAGTTAGTTAGAGTTAGAGTGTTTTAGTAATATCATATGAATTGCACTGTCCTTACTGTCTGTAAGAACTGTCTATAGATCCTCTAATGCTACAGACATAGTATACACGTGACTTATTGACACAGCAGTGGCCTGAGTTAAAGTTAGGTTAACATGTATTTTAGGTAATGCCAGTCATTGCTGTGTCTATAAGTCACATGTTGCTAGGTCAGTAACAATTCCCATAACTTTCAAAATATTATCTACCTCATTATCGCCATCAAAAATTCACCCCCACATGATTAATGACCAATAAAAGATCATAATTTGATGTAATATAACACGATCAGGAAAATTTAAAACAAATGTCTCAAAACATCTCTTTTGTCAAAAAAAGCTTATTTCTCAAAAGTTGCATAAGAAACCATTTTATTTAACTAAAGAAAAGTTTTTTTTGAGCGATTTTACTATATAACAATCTAAACCCAACTCATAACTGAGCACTCACCCTAACTCTAACCTAACATAAACAAACTTGAAAGAATTTTTGGCACAGATCACGTGAGGGTGTAGTGATACTAGGATAGATCAAAATACTGGACATATCATATAACCAGTATTTTGACCTATAAAATTATAGTATACAAGTGTCTGTGGGGCACCGGCGGCACCCCTTTCATGCTTCAAATTATATTATTATTAAAAATTTTATAAAATGCGCATGATACCGAATGATAAAAAATTTTTTTGTAATTTTTATCTTTATTATTGATAATACATCCAAATAAAAATACTACATATTGATTCTTAATCAGATTTTGCCTACATATATAAATTTTACAAATTAGATAATTGTAAACTTTATCGTTGCTTATTTTATATAATTTGAGAATATTCTAGCACCTGACCCATGGCTCTGCCACGGAAGCTTTGTATAAAACTTTAAAACTTTAGTTAAAATCTGTAAATTCGCGTAAATAATATTCATAAATATGCTGAGTTAGTTTGCATTGGATCGTTACAAAGAAATTTTGTTACTGAACATTCTATTAACCACAGTATATAGTTAAGATTTATACACTCACATATGAAATTAGTAGAGCAGACAGGACATTTGTGACTGCAGGATAATTTTATTTTGTTTGATTGATTTCCAATTACGATGCACAATGTCATGTTTTCCAAGTACAGAATTTGTATTAGTATTTACCAACCGTAACACATTTCTTAACAATTATATTTTCTCATAATGAATTTGAATTATGATAATGTCCATGATTATAACTTGCTCATCAATATATTAGTTAACATTTTGATTACAGGTTATATAACTAATCAAAAGCGTTAAAGTACTAAATTGATTATTTAGCTATATTAGTTTTAGCACACGATTGCTTTTTGAACATAACTGTGATTTTATTTTATTAGTTGGTAGATCGACATAAAACTATGAATTGCTGAGAAAATTAGTTGGTTATTAGATAATCTGTAAGGCAAAAAATTTCAACCAAAAATTCTAGAAATCAATCATCTACTTATTTGGTTGAATGTAATTTTTTTTGATATTTGCGAATTATTTTCAATATTTTTTTTATTGATCTTATGTTTTATCTATCGCGGGGCATTTGTCGTGTTCTTGCATTTGCCCTTATTTTTGAACTTGAAATCATTATACAAAACATTTTCAAATTTGTGAACTTTTCTTAGCTCGCAATCAAACAACCAAAGTAAATTTTGCAAATTCACTTTCACGAATATGGTTTGTTTAAGGGTGTTAATAATGGTGTTAAAAAATATGATAATAAATAATTAATTGAATGTTACAATAATTACTTCAACCATGATAATTGTTATAATTATCTTAAGTATTTCTGTTAGTTTTCCACATTCATCACATTTTTCGGATACAACCAGTCAAAAATGTTAAAGCGAACAACCCAGAATTGAAGTATATAGATAGATTAGAATGTTAATCATATTTATTTCATGTTTAATTTTTCTATATAAAATTTTGATGGGATAAAATGTGCATGATTCGGAAACATGCGCATTAATGCGCATTCATACGCATGATTGAAGAATCATGTGCATGCATGAAACCCATCTCTAGTCAGTAGGTAATGCAAAATGCAAATTAACTTTGCATGGCCTAATCATACAAACATTAAAACGAACAGAATTAAACTTTATATTGTGTTTACACTTGAAATACAATTGTTAAAATGAACTGAATTAAATCTCATACAGCTATAGTGCCTAATTACCAAATAAAAGGCTCTTATATTGCCCGAATGGTCTGGAACCCACTTGTACTTATCAATAACTAAGCAAGCAATAATATATTGATCTATAAAAAGGATAATCTTATAGTAATTTGATTCCAATGATCAGACGCAATCAGAATATTAAACAGAAAATACTCACATCTGCGACAAATTGAATATTTATTCCACAAAATCCAATTTTGCATTTGACAAACTTCCCAAATCACCGCGGCTTCTGATAGGGGTCGTTTAAAGTGTTGTGCAATCACGTGATATAAGGCCAATCAAATTGTTTGTTTTGACTAACTTTAACCTGAACTAACCCTTAACAAAATAGTCAAAAACATATGATGCACAACGCTTTAAACGGTTCCTTCCGATAATCAAAGAAATTTGTATACCAATAGTCACTTTAAAGGTACTACATTGCATCGACATTTGCTTCACTAGCAAGCTTATTTTACAGATGAGTTCATTTCATAATTAACCAATAACTCATATACCTTGGTTCTACATTTAATTCTAATGATAATGATTAGAATTACTTTGCAAAATGAGGCGTCAGTACTAAATTGATCATCTGTAAAATAAGCTTATTAGTAAAACAAATGACAGTAAAATGTGATGCCTTCGAGGTGAATGCAGGTAAGTTGACCAAGGCAGGACGAAAATAGTTACTAAGCAAAAGACGAACCCAAGATCAAAAAAAAAAACCCCAGAAAAATCTCATGAACAATGAAGCCGTGATGAAAATGCCAAATTCCAAGTTTGTATTTCATCATTTTTGGAATTTTTTTTTTTTAAATTTCTCAGTCATATAACCGAGGCGCAGTTGGCGCTCTTTATTAAGACTATCACAATTTTACATGTTTTTAACTACATTAAATTTTAAGGCACTATAAACTCGTTTTATTTTGGGGGATTTCTCTTCCAGATTGAAATGTAACTGCCGGAGTTCTTTTTTGAGCTGGAACTCAGCTTGCTGTATGGCTCCGGTTTTTGATATTATCTCTCCACCCCATTTGGCTTTTGCGAATAAGCACCATATCTTGTATATTACCTGAATATGAAGCCACTGTGCGGCTTGTTGTTTCATCTTTTCTTTTATGTTACCGGCTTCGAGTGCTTCTTAGGAGGTGAATGGGGGATCATACCCGCTATAATATCCATCATCTTATAGGCTACTTGCCATATTTCTTTACTCATATCACATTCAATTGCGAAATGCTTAATGGTTTGTCTGGTTTTAACACACCATATGCAATCGCCTCTGTGTTCAGGGTCTAGGTATCATGTTCGGTACCCAAAAGGTAGGGCCCCATGGTGCAGCCGCCAGCAAATGTCTAGTTTTTTGTTAATGTGTTCTTTTGTTTTTAGCCAACTAAAATTGTCCGGTTGGTTGTTATCCAAAGTTACGTTGATTCCACATCTTATTGCATTTAATCGCCGTACTATCCATTTTACTGACATCTCCTGACCGTTTGTTTTGCCAATTATCAAATCTTCCAGAGACCACAGCCAGTTACTCGTCGATGAAATATCCCCGCTTAATTTTATCCAAGTGTGTATGTGTCCCCTCCATTCTTTCGGCCAGGCCTTCTTACTGACTAGGGTTGACTTTAGTGCTTGCATAACACTTAGATTCCTTTTGGACTTAATTTCTCCTGAAATTGCGTTTCTTTTGTGACAGGCCCAGGTAGCACTGCTTGTGCACAAACGCTTCCAAATCATTATGAGTCGTGCATTTAACATGTTCCGAACAGTGTTTAAAATTCAGATCTAAAACTATATGCACAGCACGCAAGAATTGAAAAGGTTTTGAGTTTTCATGCACATATATTTTTATCACACATGTCCTCATAATATTTGCTGCCATAAAATGTGAATTCACTCTTTAATTATATTAATATTGAAGGAGTAAAATCTATTTCAAGTGCACTTTGTAAAATACTATAATTACCTCTTTGAATCTTAGTAGCAATATGATTTCTGATAAAGGTGCAAAAATATTAGCTGATTCGCTTTGTAAAAATACTCAATTCAGCATCAACTCTAATAATTAAAATAAAAATGATCTGTAATATCATACTTAGTATGTTCCTGGTTTTAGCATGACTGCATTGCACAGCTACCCTAATCCATTTCTGTCTACTTACAAACATTTACTATTGATTATTCATATATTACTGTATTATTTATAGAAATAGCGATAGTAATTGCTTAAATTAGAAAAGTAGCAGATTTGCTAATTACAAATTATCATTATATCTAATATCGTTAATATATATTATTAATATATTTTGTGCATTGAAATTTAAAGTTCTCTCATGCATATAATTTTTTGTGCATAAAAATTTAAAATTTTTTGTTGCGCATAACTTTTTGTGCATTATTTTTTATAAAATTTTAGGTGCACATTTGTGCACTTAACTTGTTAAAATTTTATGCGCATAAAAATATATATGTGCACATGTGCATCGTGTGCATGCCAATTTTAAACACTAGTTCCGGATGACAGGAGCACCCAATCCGCCTTCGTCTGTGTTCTTTTGAAATATGGCATATTTGGGGAGGAACTTGGATTTATGTTTTATCCAGTTTGAAATGAGGTCATTAATCGCAGATATGTGTTTTCTTTTAGGAGGAAGAATGTAGGCGGCATACCACATTCTAGAAAGAACCAGGGACTTGGCCAACATTATTTTTCCTTTAAACGAGAGATTCCACGCATTTAATTTTTCTATCTGAGCCTTTATTTTGTTAATAATTTCCTCCTAAAGTCCTTTCTTTAGAGAGCCATCTCTCAAAACTTCAAAGCCAAGAATTTTGAAGAAGGTTTGTTCAGGGACCTTCTCGTAAAGTTCTTTCTCTGGTAAGTTTACAACTTCTGCAGAGGGTGTAAGTGGGACTAGTTTAGTTTTTTTTTTGTTTATTCTGGCATTTGAAGCTTTCTCATAGTCTTCAAGCACTTTAATTGAGGTTTCCCAGTCTGAACGAGTGCCAATTCCCAGGGAATGGTCATCAGCGTATGCTGTAAGTTTGAAAGAACAATGTGGCCCCAAGGGTATACCCCTGATTTCTTATCGATCTGCAATAGAAGCGGTTCATATACAAGTATGTAGAGCAAGGGAGAGAGGTGATCCCTTTGTCTCACCCCCCCGCCCCACTATGAATGGAGAAGATATAGAACCATTTCCAATGATATGGGCCATTTGGTTTTTAAAAAGGTTTTTTATTAATTCTATAATTCTCTTGTCGAATTTCATATTCTCCATTATGAGGGCTAAGAATTCATGGTTAACTCTGTCGAAAGCTTTAGCCTGGTCGATCAGTAGGATCCAATGTTGAATGGTTGAGTCACGTGAGTTTCGTAGTGTGGTCATTATATCCATGGCGGCATCGACTATGAACCTGCCCTTTATAAAACCCTGTTGGTGTTTAGGTATAATTGCCCTACATATTTCATTCATTTTGTCTGTGAGAATTTTCATAAAGATTTTAGCGTCCTCGTTGATCATTAAGATGGCGCCAATTTTTAACTAGAGATAGATTCTCCTCCTTTTTAGGTATTAGCGTAATTAGGCTCTTGTGCCAGGATATTGGCATGGAGCCTCCTTCTAAGACCTTGTTGAACACCTTCACTAAGACCGGGTTACTGTTTCATTTGTAAGCTTGTAGAACTCGTAGGTGAGCCTGTCTGTTCCGGGAGATTTGTTATTAGGAAGAGAGCAAATAACCTGTGAAACTTCCTCTGCAGTTATGGGTTTATGCATGTTATTGTTCATTGTATCTGTGATCATGGGGAGATCCTTTACAAACTTTTCTGCTTCCAATCTATCCATGGGACATTTTTTGAATTTCCGTTGTTAGGAACATTGATCTCATCTAGTTTGTTTTGATTTTGTCTCGACTTGTATCTTGCGTAAAAATACTTTGTCGACTTTTCACCTTTTTCGATCCATCTGGTCTTGGACCTGAGAAGCTATTTGTCTGTGAGATCAGAATTTCTTCCTCAATGAGATTCGTCAAGTTTGTTATTTGTTCATCTAAGTGTATCTATCCTGAATTTTTGGACCAGGCTATTTTTAAGTACATCAACTTTTTGTGGAGTCCTTCTAGCTTTGTCTCCGTAGACTTTGATTTGCGGAAGGCTCTGATTATTGACTGAATGTTCAGTTTGCAACCATCTCAGTCTTGTATGGATGCGGGGTCCTCAATTTCCTCTATAACTTCTTGACTCAACCTGACATTCCGAAAGCAATTTTTGTCGAACCGCCACTGCACACTATGTCTCTTGATTGGTCCAAAGGAAAGCGAACACTCTACCAAAAGGTGGTCAGAGTTGCCAAAGCGAGTTTTAACGCCAGAAATATTATGTCTAAAGTTCCTGTCTATGAAGATGTAGTCTATGCAAGTTCCCATTCTGCCGTTGTTTCTGGTATTTTGGAAATAAGTCAGAAATGGGGTTTCTTCTGAAAAATCATTTGCATTGTGGAAATTTTCCATCTTTTTTTGTAAAGTCTTTCTAGTGGGATCGTGCTGTTGTGGAGCTTAGCTGACTCTATTTTTGTCAGCGGAGATATTGGTATTGAAGTCACCTCTGACGATTTCTAATAATTCTTTCTCTCTTGGTGGTGACCAATCTTCAAAGAATTGATTCTATTTTTTGGGCATGGAGGTGCATACACATTTGTTATCCTACATGTCCTCCTCTGGTAATGTATCTTAACCATTATCACTCTGTTATCGTGAGAAATTTGAGAATCTATAAATTCGATTTTTTTGTTTCTGCTAAGATGGCAGTCTTACTAGACCAAATGGAAGTGTACTGCCATTGATGACTTAAAAAGTCTCTAAGCTTTGTGTCCTTCAAATTAGTTTCTTGCAACATAATAATGTCTAAATTATACGATTTTAGGAGAATGAATGTATTTTGTCTCTTATTTGCATTAATTAGTCCTTTTACGTTGAGCATAGCTAATTTTATCTTTTGATTAACAGACATATGTACGTAAAAGGTATGAACCCTTTTGGGTCAGATATGGTTCGAGAGAACCCGTTCTCTTATATCGCTATAGGAGGACATTTTTACGTGGAACTGCTTAGTTGTACCATTATTTACGTTTCTTGTAAGAGTCGGACGTTTATAGGCGACTATAGGACCCCAAACAATCTATATGAGGTTATATTTAAGCATCATAGTAAAAATTTTTTTGGTTAGCAGTTTTGTTTTGGTAATATAAACTATATTTCAAACATTAGATAAAACTTTTATCCAATTTTACTTTTTTTTGAAATACAATTTTCTTTAAAAAAAAAAAAAAA
>QKWP01000588.1:161630-172314 GCA_003550325.1 Gigaspora rosea
TGTTTGTTTCAAACAATAAACGATGACACTCGGTTATTTTTGGATTTTCTTTCCATTTTACAATTATGGGGGCCTTGGCGCTGCTTTTCAAAGAGGGCAACCGTTCTAAGCCAAAAACTTTCCACATTGCCGACCTAACGCTCTGCAACGCTGCACCTCGATAATTCTTCATTTTTGCGAGAAGCTATTATCACAAATTTATTAAGTTAAAATAATTAAAATAGCAATTAATAATATCATAATGAAAAGATACAAATATTAATTGTTATCGTTAGTGATCAATAAAATAACAATATTAAAAAAAATATATTATCGATTAATAAGAGAGCCTACTTTTATCACCTGATTTTCTAGGAGGGGGTCAAAAATTTTGGAAATTATATATAAGACCTGATAATTTTCATATCTAGGGGGGGATAAGGGCTACTAATAAACTGAAATCAGGTGATAAAAGTAGGTGCCCTAACGTACCGCACTACACTATTCACCGTGAAAACGATTTGTATACTAGCTTGAACTCATACTACGCATAAAGTTGGGAAGTTTTTCCTTGAGGTGGTTCTTCAACGCCTCCTTCAGGACACTCTGGTTCAGGTAAACATGGTTCAGAAATAACTGCTTTACAACGCCATTATATATCCCCTTTAAAATAAAAAAAAAACAAAACAAACATTACAACGAATATATTCGATATAAAAAAAATATATATTTTGAAAGAAATTCACTTACGTCCATTACTTGGGGGGAGAGTTCATTCTCTTGCTCCTCTCGCTTTCTTTTTAGTTCGGTTTTTATTTCTTGAACGTCTTCGGTGAGCCGTTTGAGTAATAAGTACAGTTGCTGATTTTGAGTGTAAAGCCTTCCAAACTCTTGGCGGTAGCGGTGGTAAGGACGGTCTTTTTTTTTTTTTTTTTTAAAAAAAAAAAAAAAAAATTCTCATTCAAAGAACAAAAAAAACAAAAAAAAAAGGCTTATATATCATACCATCATGAGTATGTGGTGGATCTTGATTGGTTGATCTTTCACGTGATCCAACTGGATCAGGTGAGGAACGATTTCATCGTTATCTGGTGATAAACGACGAGACTGACGAGAAGGTTGGTTTGCTTGTCGACGAGAGGGTTGGCGGCTTTTGCCACTCATTTTTGAAAAAATGTCTTGTAGACTTTCCGATGGATCTGTTAAATAATCATAATCATAAGCGGAATTATATAGTGAATTAGGGGCGGAATTATATGGTGAATTAGAAACCGATTGAGGACGAAAAGTATGAGGTGTTTGTTGAGGGGCGTTATTGAGCGTTTGTTGAGGATAAGCGGAATTATATGGTGTATTAGATAGTTGAAAACGAAAAGTATGAGGTGTTTGGTGAGGATTAAAGTCATCATAAGGAACCGATTGAGAATGAACATTTTGAGATGGTTGTGGTTGTTGTTGTGGTTGTTTAGGGTCGGTATTATATGGTTGAAAATGAAAAGTATAAGGTGGTTGGTTGTTGTTGTGGTTGTTGTTGTGGTTGTTTAGGGTCGGTATTATATGGTTGAAAATGAAAAGGATAAGGTGTTTGTTGAGGATTATAGTCATCATAAGGAACCGATTTAGAACGAACATTTTGAGAAGGTTGTTTAGGTATATAAGAAACCGATCGAGAATGAACAGTTGGAGGTTGTTCGTTATTATATGGTGTATTAGGAGTAGTGGAAGGTGAGTTTTTTGTGTTATTCATTTTTCCAAAATTACAAAAAAGAAATTTCAATTACCTTCAAACGCTAGAAATCCATTGTATTTATATAATTGTAAAGGCTTTTGTAAGCAGGGAAAAAAAAAATTAAAACATAATGATGAAATATGTACTGGAAGAAAACGTAATGAAAAAAAAATTGAAAAATACTTATCTTATTTGTAAGCAGAAAAAAAGTAATGTCAAACGTAATGAAAGAAAAAAAAATTGAAAGATACTTATCTCATTGTAAGCAAGGAAAAAAAATAAAAAAAATAAAACGTAATGATGAAAAACGTACCGATTGAAAAAAATTTGAATGATGAAAACGTTTTTTGATCATTATACTTGTAATGACAATATTCTGAGATTTATCGCGTGGCTGAGTTTTTTGTATATTGCTAAATGAAAAAACCCGAGTGACATCGGGCTTTCAATTATATTTCGTAACGGACATAATCGATTTAATTTATTAGGTAGTAAATTGAATCGATTACAAAAGATAATTGAAAGCCCGATGCCGCTTGGGTTTTTCTTTGGTGCACATGTTAGGTCACGCATTAATATGACGCTAGTTGAGTTTTTTGTATATTGCATAATTTCGCTGAATGAGAAAACCCGAGCGGCATTGGGCTTTTAGTTATATTTCGTAACGGACATAATTAATTTAATTTATTAGGTAATAAATTGAATCGATTATGTCCGTTACAAAAGATAATTGAAAGCCCGATGCTGCTCAGGTTTTTCTTTGGTGCACATGTTAGGTTACGCATTAATATGATGCTAGTTGTTTACTAGCGTATGAAATTGTTTTGAAAAATAAAGTTTCTTTGGCGCACATGTTGGGTCACGCATTAATATGACGCTAGTTGTTTACTAGCATATGAAATTGTTTTGAAAAATAAATATTAAATTGATTTAAATCGATATAAATAGATATAAATTGATACAAACAGATACAAAGCAAATTCTCTGAATATTATCCTTTAGACATTCTTATAGACTTTCTTTATAATTGATAATCGCTTTAATTCAATATTCTTTTTTTTTCTTTTTATCATTTGTCATTCACTCTTCTCTTTTTAATCCGAGGAACAGAATTCAGTCTAGGTTCTGTTGTCCTAGCGCCCTTTTATTTTCTCGTTTTATCTCTTTCTCCTTCGCTTGATTTCGCTTAATATCGCTTAATATCACTTAATTTGGTTTCATCTTTCACCTTTCGATCTCTCGCTTTATTTCTTTTTCTATTCTCTCATTTGCTTTTTTCTTTATTTTCTTATGTTTATTTTGCTTTCTTTTGCTTTCATATTTTCGTTCTCTTTTGTTTTTTTTCGTCTTTTAACCGTTCTTATTCGCTTTTCCTCTCTTTCTCTTATTTGCTTTCTTTTCCCTATTTCTTCTATTTTCTTTTGCTTCTTTACTTTCTTTCTCTTCATTTTTTCTCTCTTTTTCTGTTTCTCTATTTTTTTTTCAAAATGCGTTGGCAATGTCCTTATTGTCCTCGTGATTTTTCAAAATCTAGTTCATTATCTCAACACATTTCTCAAAGTCATCCCTATATTAATGACAAGACAAGTCAAACTGATCCTGGCGAGCAAGTGAATGCTAGCATTTATAATCTTCCAGATTATAGTTCTAGTTACGATTCTTATACAGATGAATTTTCTATAATATATGGGGTAAATTAGTAATAATTTGTTAATAAAGTTTTAAAACGATAATTAATGATTATACTTAAATAAGGACGAAGTTATGTCAGATTCTGAGTTAGATTCTGAGTTAGATACTTAGTTAGATTCTTTTATGCAAACAGAAAATAACTATGATGTAAATTCTATGACATATAAAGTTAGTTGCGTTATAAATGCTATTATAAGTTATTAAACGTTATATAACAATTGCATGTTAGAACGAAGACGTATCAGTATCACCTTATTCCGATATGAAAACAGAGCATCTTTCAGCAGATTCTGAGTCTTCTTTTATACCTATCAAAATTGATTCAGAAGACTACAAAGGTGCTTCACCTGATAATGCAATTCATGACCTTCTACATCCATACGAAGTTAATTGGCCCAATGATGCATATCATGAATTTATGGAAATTATTAGTAAACATCAACTGTCTAATTCGGTTGGTGATGCTTTTATAAAATTTTTCAATAAGCATTCAAATCTGGATGTTTTACCTCTCTCTCCAACAACAAAGTTTGGAAAGGAATTTCTGGATAATTCAACATTCCCTCACATGACGTTCAAAGAAATTCCTATTATAACGTTTCAAGGCGTTAATTATACGTTTTACTATTGATCATTAATAAAGACAATAAAGTTTTTATTAATGATCGATAGTATAAATCAGCAATTAGTTCTTAAATTTGTAAATAAAAGGGAGATAAGAAATAACGTAGAGTGCCGTATCTTTGAAGAGCAATATAATTGCCTCTGGTGGGAATGAGAAGAATCGACATTACTTCCTGGTCAACGATTACTATTGATAATCCTTTATTCCGATGCAATGGCCCTAGACCATATGGGGAAATCTTCCGGACACCCTATATTTTTATCCTTAGGTAACATTAGTGTTTGAAATCGGTTTTATTTTCATATTATAAAATCGGTTTTAATCAAATAAAATCAGTTTCAAACTCTAGGTAACATACCTAACTCCTAGCCAGAATCTAAAACTTTAATCGGGTACCTACCTATCTTAAAAGCTAAAGATTCCACAACAAAAAATTCTAAAGAATTTCGAAAATTACGAAGAAAAGTCTTCTACGAATGCTTAAGAATTTTGCTCAAGCCTATTGCTGATGGTCCGGAGCTTAATTTTGTCGTTTGTGGTAACTTAACAACATTTGTCCCACGAATTTCAATGTTACTGGCTGATTTGCTTGAGGCCAGTAAGATGGCTAACGTTTACTAGTCATCTGCATCAAGAAGTCCTTGTTATTCGTGTTTAGTATCGAGGGATGACTTGAATAATATTAACTTGACTAATAATCGTCAAGAACACCTAATTATATGAAAAAAGTAATAGAGGTCAGTGAAAAACATTATTATTCAATTCATCCTGAACCAAATGCATTTTGGGACATAAGGTATAAATTAAAGTTAATTAGGTTTATTAGCATAAGTAAACTAATAAATGCATTATTATTATTATTATTATTATTTATAAGTAAATGCTTTTTTTTTTTTTAGCAACTTTAATATATACAAGGCTATCGTCCCTGATCAAATGCATACCTTAGATCTTGGTCTCTTTAAGTATATGCTCGACTATACTAAAGAACTTTTAAACGACCAGTGTGAAAGACAAGTGATACAAATCTTTGAGCAGCGATTAACACTGATCCCTAGGCATAAGGGGCTCAAAATATTGAAAAATATATCCAAAATAACACGCATAACAGCAGATGAATTAAGAAATTTATTGAAAGTAATAATTTTCGCGCTTGACAACCTATATAAAAATTATAGGAAGCCAGGAATTAGTAATGAACGGTTATGCCGCGTACATTACAAATTTCTTTGGATGTATATTGCATCACGAGAAGAATCGTTTACTGACGATTCTTTAAATCAATTACAGGTATAAAACAAATAAAATTTTTGCTAACAAAATCACCCTTCGGGACTATGTAATTTATAGTTCTGAAAAGTGATTTTGTTAGCAAAAATCCCAAATACATAGCTTTTTACAAACGTTCAAATATTAACGATTAATTTACAGGAATTAATCGTGGATTGGGCCCAAGAATTCGTTAAAATATTTTCTAAATATTCAAAAAGTGGGCTACAATTGCCAAAGCTTTATTCTTAGTGCTATCACGTAGTACCTGCAATTAGAAAATATGGGTCAATAAATAGTATGACCACTGAAACTTATGAAACACTTCATAAGGAATATGTGAAAATACCTTATCGAATGTCGAACAAGAAAGACTATATGAAACAAATATTGAATGCAGTATGTTTTAAATATAGTAAATTAGCGTTGGTATTGGACATACGTTCAATACCAACATTGCTTAGTAGATAATCCCTAAGTATCGCTAATAATCGATTATTATTAGGTTAAACAGAAAAAACTCACCGAAAAGAAGTCCCTAAAAAATATCGCCGAACGAAAGGGTTTGGAAAACTTTTATGTGCTTTAACGTTAAGGTCAGAAGAACTGGAAGATTTTCTTCAGAAAAATAGAAATAATTTGGACCCATTACAAGCCAAAGGCTTTCAAAACCTACTAACTGGCCTTAATGATTTTTTCGAAGTGGAATCAACTGTGTCCCTTGACGAAGATAATCGTATAGAAATATTTTCTTCTGTATCTTTAGAAAGTACTGATATAATTCGTGCTACATCAAATTTTCATGGAAAACCAATGTTTTCTAACGTTACAGTAAGTGCACCTGATAACCAAGGAAATGAATTAAATTGGTATGGCTTAGTAAGTATCAGTTTCATTTTATTTGATTTACACATATTCTAATACTTTTTAACAATAAATAATGATAATAACGGCTATAAGTGACGAAGTTAGGAAATATTCTCTAATTTCGTGAGTAATATATACTAATGCATATAAAAAATATCATTTATAAGATTCTGTTGATACTCAAGTTTTACCAAGCGATAGACAAAGATCTGTTAGAACTCGCTCTTGTTCGTTGGTATAATGAAGTTGGTGAATTATGGGGATGTCCTAAATTGAAATTAATTAATCAATACAGTTGTATACCTATAGATAGTATAGATAGAACCATACATATAGTTGCAAGATTTGAAAAAACAAATGAATATTTGATGAACAGTTTTATGTTCTAAGATTTAACGCGTATATTTATATTTAAAGGTTTAAAGTGTATCCAAATTAAAGTATAATACTAATTATCGATTAATAAGGTAGTGATCAATATATAGCGATTTTGATTAGTTCGATGATAATCGATAATTTGATCTACATCGATTACTTACCTATTTTCGTTATTAATCGATTTTTGATATATATCGATTTATAACAAGTTAATCGATATGTAACGTTTAATTTTAATCGATATAAATCAATTATGCATTATAAATCGATATAAATCTACGTATAATATTTCGTGATGTTACCACTGTGACTTTTCACTTTGTGCATATGAAGCTTAATTTTTTTCTGACTCTAGCACTTTATAATTGCTTGCAAAACACTTCTGTTTGTCAGTTTTAGGTCCTTATGTGTTCTTGATACCTGTTTTCCTTTTCTAATCGTGTTGATTGTGCATGCACTGTCGGTATAAATATGGACTTCAGCTCTGCATGGCATAACCAGTAAGGCTGTCCAAATCGCACCTAATTCTGCTCTCATTGAAGCGGGCCAATCACTAATTTTACTACTAAATTCTATATTTCCTATACTACTATCTATACTACTAATTATCTATCCTATTCCCAATGCTGTTTTCTCTATTCCTATGTTACTACTACATCAGCGAATTATATATATGTAATATTACGTAAGATATTACGCCCCGTAATATTATGATAATCTTACGATTGCTACGGGTTATTATGTAATATATTACGTTATATTACGGTAATATTACGGTCATTATTTCGAAATATTTCGAAATATATTGCGAAATAGACCAAATGCAAATTATCTCTCCTACAGGGGTCGCGTACTCATGCAGATCAATAAACTTATGTGTGCAGGAGGCAATATTTTGATATTTTCGCATTGTTTCGCAATATTTTGCAAATTTTCACAAATTTTCAAAATTTTTTAAATGATATACATATGCAATATTTCGCTCAGTTTCGCAATTTAATATAAAATTTTTATTTATTTATTTATTATTTTTATACAGTCGGTACTGTCTAATTGCATACTATCCGTCAACCGATTTTTTATGCATTTAGACAGTATATGCATTAAGACAGTAAGGATAGTTTGTATAACATAATGAACGACCAATCAAATTACAAGGCGCAATATGCATTTTTTTTATTAAAACCCCAAGATAGCAATTATCTGGGGACGGACGTCGAATGACGCTATTATGCATTTTTTTAAGTTTTTTCCCATACTAATCTGCAAATTTAATCAATCGTGTAACAAGATAACAATTAAGTAACTTTATCATTAAATATTAAATGGTTAAAAATTGCGCCGATTATGCATGCAAAGTTCAAGTGCATAATCTTATACCATTTTAGACTTTATTAAAGTTATAGACAATAGTACGTTCGTACGACAAAAAGTTATAGACAGTAGTACGTTTGTATGACAAAAAGTATCATAGCGATAGTAAATGATTGTGCATATAAAAATAAGTAATTCTCTCTTTAATCAAATAAATAAATAAAATACGTACGTACATATCTCATCGCCTATAACCATCATGATTCAAACATACTGTATTAAAAGTAGATTAGTAAGGTGTGAAGAAATGAAATTACATGGATAAGAAGCGAAAGACTTACGTACCTACTAGTGTAAACGTTATAGGGAAGCTTTTTCTAAAATAACATGCAAAGGTTAAAAAAAGAACGAATAATAATAAATAAAAAAAGAATAATTAATAAAAAAAAATAAAAAAAAGAAAAAAAAAAAAAAAAGAATAAATAAAAGAATCACGACAAATAAATAGTACAGTACTGTAAAATAAAAAAAAATACAATAGATTAGTTGAAAATTAACCAAACATAATTCATAAATACAATGGTAAGTAATTTATTAAGAAAAAGTAAAGAGTTATCGTGGGGTCAATTTTGAAAAAAACCTGCTCCATGTTTAATATAAAAATGGTATTTCATTGTATACATGCGGCTGCGGCGTTCCATATTTAAAAAAAAGGTTTGATAACCAAAATTTTACATCCAATTTTCTCGCTCATGTTGTCAAAAAAAATTAGCCTTACTAATGACCAGCGCAAAAAAATATGTTTATACAAGCAAGATAATCCAACCCTTACACAAGAACAGCTTGCAAAATGGGCCAAGGAAAATTTTGGTCTTGACAATGCACCCAATCAAACAACACTTTCACGGATTCTTGCAAAAAAAGATGAATATCTTAAAATGGATGATGAAAGGGATCTCAAGGTTAAACGCCAGCAAACAGTACTTCAACCACAGTTAGATGAGGCATTAGCTAATTGGGTTTTGCAATGCCAGGCCAGAAGAATTCATTTAACTGGGGAATTAATACGTGAAAAGGGACGAAAACTTGCCAGACAACTTGGTCTTGACCCTCAAGATCGTAACACACCTGATTTTTCAGTTGGCTGGCTTCTTTCGTTTGAGCAACGTTATAGTTTTAAAATGCACAAAATACATGGTGAAAGTGGGTCAGCTGATATTAATGCTATTGAAAAAGTCTACCCGAACTTCGTGCAACTATCAGCGAATTTGCTGCAAGAGACATTTACAATATGGATGAGACTGGTCTATTTTACAGGATGGCGCCAGATAAAACAATAGCCAAAAGGCAAATCGAAGGAAGTAAAAAGAATAAAACAAGTCTTACTATTACTTTTACCTCCAATGCAGATGGGTCTCACATATTAGAGCCTTTTTTTATTGGCCATGCAAAAAAACCAAGATCGTTTAAAGGCAAAACTGGAAAGCAACACGAATTTTATTACCGCAATAACAAGAAGGCCTGGATGACTGGGCTTCTTTTTAGGGAATGGATTGTAAACTTTAATTGCATTATGCAAGAAGCAAATCGACATATTCTTCTTCTTATTGATGGTGCAACTTCACATGCAGTTGGTGACGCTGATATTACTAATATAAAGGTTGTTACTTTACCTCCAAGAACAACATCAAAAATTCAACCAATAGATGCAGGCATTATTGCTGCCTTCAAACATCATTATCGTCGTTTTCTCTTGCAACATGCTATTGATCGTGATGAGGCTGGAGAATCCAATATATATAAAGTTGACCAACTAAAAGCTATGCAATGGTGTGTTCGAGCCTGGTATTCAATCCCTGCAGAAATTATTGCAAACTGTTTCCACCATACTGGCTTGTTTGATTATGAAATTTCTCCTACTGTACGTGAAGTCCATCCAAATGATGAAGATTCTTCAGTTGTTGCAGATTTAGAAAAATCACTGAGATTATTATCTCCTCACCACCCCATGAGCCTTGCTCATTATACAAACCCACCAGAAGAGATGGATATGGTGCACCAAGAGTTTACGGATACTGACTTGCTAAAATCAGCGGCCCCAGAAAATGAAGATGGTAGTGATGAACTAAATGATACTGCCACTTCCGTCACCATACTTACAAACCAAGCCAAGCTCGATTCTCTCCGTATTGTGATCAGTCTTCTTGATACAACTATTACTGATCACAATACAGCACTCCGAATATTGCGTTCATTTCAGCGAGAAATTCGTTTTCAAGCTTCATCTTCGAAAATTCAGATGACACTAGACTCTTTTATGTAAAGAGAATAGTATATCTAAAGATACGAAGCAAAATAGTTAGGTTTGGTTTGGGTTGGGTTTTAAAACCTTTAGGTTTTAAATTAAACATTTAAATACTGTATCAAATAACGCCTCCCAGTATCTTTCCTTAAAAAGGTTTTTATAAAAAAAAAAAAAAAAAAGAAAAAAATAAAAAAAAGAAAAAAAAAAACAGGGTTTCGTGTAATAAGGTTTAAACCCAAAATTTGGTTTAGAGCCCAAATTTTAAATCTGTTTTTAATATTTTTTTTAGGAAAAATGTATGTCTCGCATCCAGCGATCTACATTGCATCTCACATCTCGATTTTGATTGGTTATTTGTTAAATTATAATTTTGGAGTTATTTTTTATTTTAACAATATCTCATATAATATTAATAAAAAATACTTTTAGATAATGCGCTTATATGCAAAATTTCATGCTGAACAAGTTTACTTAGGCGCCAAACAAAGATTATCTTAATAGAATTTTAGGATATTTTCATTTTTTT